>QJPP01006196.1:0-26798 GCA_003996215.1 Jaltomata sinuosa | reverse complement strand
TTGAAACTTGAAACTATGTGTATTGTATTACTTGTATGCTGCAGTTGTGTGGGGTGAAATTGCTTGCCTTGTGGTGAATATTTTTGTCCGGGAGGAGTCATAACTTGAAATTGTGTGCTTTGGTTGGTATTGAATTTCTATGTGTACTTGAATGGATCAGTAAAGTGGTATTACAATTTGGAAATTCACTTGCCATTGGTACAAATAGTAAGGGAACAAGGCTTATGACTATAGGGAAACTCCGATTTCAGGATAGTTGAGATTGAATGGGAACCATGGGGAAAAGGGCTATTATTGCTTGATAGCAGAAATTGCGGTAAGAATTTTTTTTTGTGGTAACTAATGATTGCGACTTAAGGAAATTTATTCTGGCTTTAAAATTTGTGATTTGCTTTGGTGATAAATTGTGGTATGCCTTAATTGGAATGATTTGTATTACATTCGAGTATAGACTTACCGTTGGTATAGATGGTAAGGGAATAAAAAGCGATTGATGACTATGGGGAAGCTTTGGTTTTGGGACAGTCATGATTGGTTGGGAACCATAGAAAGGAAAAATGGGGACTAGTAGTGTACAATAGCGGGAATATGTTGTTGTACGCGGTTCTGATGCATTTCATAACTTATGAAAATGTGGTGCTAAATTCTCAATTACATATAGTTGAGGTTGGTCTTAAGGTTGTGTTTTAGGGCTATAAAGTGATTTCAGGTATTAATGTTGAAAGCAGGGAAGGGAAATGAGGGAATTTTCACAGAAAATGATAAAATTTTCTGGGCTATTACCATTGTGATTGCCATAGTGGAACGGTATCGTTACGATGATCCCGCTATAGTAGGATTTTTCCCATTACGGAAGTACCACTGTAGCGGAGTGACGACCGCTATAGCGGGAAGGGGCAGGAAGAATGCCTGTCCTATTTTCCCCTATCTTGCTTTCATTCCCGGGTAATTTTCGATCGCTAACTGAGCAGCGAGCTATTGGATGATTTATTTAGCACCCATGCGCGATAAAAGGAAAGGGGTAGATATAGTAGCCCTGGCTATTGGAAAAATTACGATTGACCATTGGTGGAAATAGTCACCCATGTAGAATTTGGCAAAATGACCCGTAATTGACTGAGTAGTGTTGGACACTGCTCATAGGCTTACATTATGAGGGTGATTATTGGCTGGTTTTATTAATGATGATCCTTAGTGGTAGGGTCATTCAAGGGAGTGGGGTTATTAAATGGATTCTTTAACATTGTTATTCCTCCTGTCAGTCATGATAATACCAGTATTACTGCTCATTGAGTGGTGGGGTTTGCTGGCTATAGCATTGGCTAGGGTGTAAGTGCCTGGGTAGAATTCCCCCTGAGACGAGAGTTGACAAAACCCTCAAGCTAGGATGAGTTCCAATGGAATTTTTGTTGTTGTGTGGTTTAGAGATACGTGGTATCTCGGAGCATAGTGTTGATAGGAGTAAGGTGATACAATGATATGTGAAGGGCATAGTACCCCGTAAAAAGCTTCTGAAATGGAGTTCGGATTAGTAGAACTTCGGGTATAGCGGGAAAGGGTTCGTCATGGTGAGATCTAGTCCCCTTGGCATGGAATAGTGGTTTTTTTGTTCGTTAGTTGAGTTTCTTCCACTCCGGTGTTAAGATGAGGCCCCAGATTTCTTGGCCACTTAAGGAGGGGTAATATAGTTAGCCATGTGCAGCTCGAAGAAAGGAATTCCTTGATAGAGCGGGTGTGAATTAAATTTTTGATTGAGTTGGGTACACCAAGGGTTCGGAAGTTTTGGTGGTTTGCGTAAGGTTATATTTACGCTGTCATGATACAACGTTAAGGTTCAGGGGGTGGTCTCTTTCTTCTCTTTTTTGCCTTAGAGATTATTTGGGGATGAATGATGGAAAAATTGGTATCTGCTGTAATGACCTATTCAGTCGTTATTAAAAGGCCCTTCATATCGAGTGGGTTATTCATGCAAAGAAATGGGTTAGAAAACTTCCGGGTTGAGGAGTTGGAAATCTTGGGCTAGGCTAGTCTTGGACGAATTCTGAGCAAGGTAAGGTCTAGAGATATCCGGGTGTGGATTGGGTATTATATCTTTGGTCGAGCTAGTTTTTCTGTTAGCCAAGACCCTAAGCAGTCCAGGGGACTTTTCGAAGATGAATTCAGGTTAGTAGAACTCCCGATATCAAAGTTGACATGAAAGGGTTGGTACGAAACATTAGGATTTCGAAGTGTGTTGTTAAATAGGCCATTTGTGGGGATTTTACGAGGTTCTATTATGTGTCAGTCGCTATAGCGGTTGATACAGCACTATCGCGAAAAGGTATAGTCCGATTGCAGAGTTGGTGATGTTTCATAGGTACACTATGAAGGCAATCTCCAGCAGCTCCTACTTCTTGTTCCTGTAGTGGAGTTGTGCCCTTTTTCATTTTAATTGTATTACTCTTGTAGTAACTCTTGTACCGGCTTAGACTAGGTTCTAGGGAGGGCTGTTTTCAAAATTTGTAATTGGTTTATTACTCGAATGGCATAAATGATTTTCTTGTATCAAAAAGGTTTATTTCTTGGTTTTACTTCTTTTTCCGCATTGCCTGTTGGATCGGGTGGTAAGGGTTCTCCTATCTAGGTGCATTAGAGTAGGTTCCCCCACGGCGCGGTAGTTGGGTCATGACATATATCATAAAACACCTCTTTTAGCCTCACATCAAGATTCCACACTTAAAACCTTGCTCATCCTTGAGTAAGCTTTACCCCATAACTACAATTCTTTCAATCTTTCCAAATAAAAACTAGTTCAGTCAATTTAAGAACACACCTTCTATAGACATCAAGAATCTCTTCACATTGTGCTTTTTCTTTAAGTTTAAACTCATAAAAACCTACCCAAGAAATCCTAACCTTAAGAATTAACTCAAGTAAACATGCACGAATTAAGAGGAAATCACAACATAGAAGATCAAACGTTTAAGCATATCATACTAAACATGTGCACTCACATCAAAGAAATTCCCTCTCAGTCATAAGATTGTATTAAAACATGGGCATACGATGCATAAAGCTCTCACGCTCACAAAGAAAATTCACATGTGACAAAAGGTTAACCATAATCTTGCCTTTAGTGTACTTGTGTAATAATTCAAGAAAGTTCATGTCTAGGATCAAGTAGGTCTTCATTTGGTTGTAATGTAGGCTAAAGGATGGGTATGAATTTTTTTGGATAAAATAGTGACTAATCCTCGCTAGGCACGTTTAATACATAACTTCTTTTCACACTTTAGTGCTTTCGACTTATCTTAGATACTTCTTTCTTTCTTTTTTTGTTCTACCTTTTCTTCTTCTTCCTTTTTTCATTGAGCTTCCTTAATACTTAGAACAGATTTTATTTTTGTAACATACTTTTTCTTTTCTTTTCATATTTTCCATGCTACACTTTAACTTTTCGATCACACGTTAACTTTTTTCTTTTTCAAGGTTCACAACTCACCACCTCCCTTCTTTTCTCTAACTTCCTTTAAGCCGTTAACACTAGATCAAGTTTCATATGGGAGTTCTTTGGATCAAATATGGTCTAACAATTAAAGGGATTAGGCAACATATGTGTCTATCAAAGAAATTCGGCTAAAGTCTCAAAAGGTCTTACTATGGATAACATTCAAATATAGGTACAACAGAGGATAAGCAGCATGGCTAATCAAAGAATTGCCTCTATCAATTCCTCAATATGAAAATTTTTATTTTGCTTCACAAAACACCCAAGGCAAGTTCTAGACACCAATTGAACACATATAATCAAGTAGTTCCTCACATCACTCATGGCACACATTCAACACAAGTATACTATTACGTAGATTTCTAGTAGATAAACCACCAATAATTCATATTAAGCACATGCATACAAGTCATGAAATTGAGATTAGGTCTCTTAAGCAAGGTTATCTTCTTATTTTTGCACAATTTTTCAAACAAACCAAGCTTGTATTTATAGAGGTGACATCCTAACTTGAGGATCTAGCCTACAAGAGATCATCCTACCTTCTAAAACTAAAAACAAAAACTAATCTAACTACCAAAACTAAAAATAACTAAAAATTAAAATTTCTCCGATTCAATGGTCACCCTTTCCAGAAAAAAACATATGAGAAGAAAAACTGGGAAGTGGAAAGATGTGTCATCCAAAGACTGAAGAAAACCTAAAAAGACTAAAAACTAAGAAAATCTTTTTGCAATTTTCTTTTCATTTTTCTCCAAAACATTAAGTCCGACAAAGTAATACTATGATACACTTCCTATTACTAAAATTAAAAAAAAAATCAAAATAAACTACAACAACAAAATCAAATAACAATCCACCAATATAGGAGTAGTAAAATCAATATATCATAAGATAAGAATCAGGAATAGCAAATAAGCAAAAGAATCCCTACCCTACACTTAAAGATTTGTTGTATCCTCATGCAATAAAAAAAATTAAAAACAAAGGTTAAAGGGACTCCCTCAAGATGTGGCTACTCCAACTCCACCTTGGAGTTTTCACTTCATATGGTGGCCTTTTGGGACGCCATATTTGTGCCTTAATGCCAAGGAAAATACGTGCAGCCGGTGTAAGTTGCTTTATAGCCTTGACCTCATCTTATCTAGCTTTATTGTTGTCAATTCTCTTGTTCACACCCTTGGCCAAGAACTTCATGGATTCTTCCATGCATGCCAATCTTTCCTTAGTAGTTGCTTTTTTGGAGGTTTTCTCATTCTTCACGGCCGTGACATCATAGAGCTTTTTTGGTGGCACAAACTCTCTGTCTATACCTTTGTTTGTAGAAACCCCTACTTTTCTAAGAATGGCAGTTAGCATAATTAGGTAGAACAATCGACATCTACCTCTTTCCTTCACTCGAGCCATTTCTCCAAGCATGATCATGCCTATATTGATTTTTATCTTGCATATAATGGCATAGATCAAGTAAATTTTAAACTTTGAGGCATGTGAATTATTGGAGGTTGGGGTGATACAATTATTGATGAACCTCAACAATACCTTAATTCCAAAGACAACTTGTTCCTTGGGTAAGAGGAATGCCTTCCTTTTGTATAACGTTCCCATACCACATCTGAATAGCTACCACACACTTGCAACCTAAGCTCTTTGTAGTTCGGCTTTTTATAGAAACCTTTAAGTATCTCATAGGGGCATTCTTTAAACTTTATATATTCATTGATAATATGGTAAGAGAATTTTAACACTACCCCTTTCATATTGAATTCATATTCTTTGTCACAATCAACTCCCAACTCCCAATTTGCATAAAACTCTTTCACCAAATACATGTTTGCTAGCCATGTGAATTTAGCAAGCTTCTTAAACCCATTTTTTATGTTCTTGTTGCGGAATAGGATCTTTTTATAGAAAGAAGATATATCAATGTTTGCTTTAGGTTGGCCGTAGGAGTCTCTTCAAATTAGATGTACCATTGTCTTCCCAAAGGATCAACTGCTTCTAACCCATAAGGAAATTCTAGTTCTTGGGGTTGTCTCTCATTTTTTTTGTCTAGGCCTCTTATCCTTTGTTGGCTACTAGTTGTAGCCTTTTCCTTTTCGGTGCTAATTCTTTTAGGCCTTGAAGACATGCTACCTTTAAAAGAAAAACAAAAGTTATGTATACAACATACAACATATATACTACAAGAAAATTATATTCTATCATAATACTAGATAATAACATAAAATGTCCTAAAAGTTGCTAGTTTCCAAGTAAATTTTACAAGTAGCTTAGCATCTAGTTAGTGATATATATCCAATTAAGAGCATGGTATATTAAATTTCATAGTGGGTGTAGAAAATATAAGGTCCATGGAGGTTTAGAGTCACCCCACACTAAGAGTTTTGACATTTTCTCATAAAACTCTCTTTCAAGCATTTGATCAAACACTTAGTGTGCATGAATCTTTAAAGTCTTATTTCATGGATTCTATGTAATGACCCTTCCGGTCATTCCCGCATTTATGATTTCCTTGTACTGTTAAGCTTTCCTGTAGTGGCCCTAAGTTATTTATGACTTGCTGGGACCAGTGGTTTGGTTCCCTGGACATTCGTTTGGTCTGTATGACCATTTTCCCTTTTTAGAGCTTAAACTTAGGATATCATTGATTTTGGTTAAGATAATTGGTAAACATGCTCTAAATTAAATTCTAATAGTTCCGTTAGCTCTAGAGTGTGGATCTAGATGGACCCTTGGTCAGGGTTTGAGAGCTTTTGGTTTAGTTTCGTGTTGCTTTTTGTGTTTTCTGGCTAGTTAAACTTAGAAGTTTGACTTTTGTCAACATTCTGAGAAGACAGCCTTGGATGGAACTTTCGTCAGCACTGTTAGCTCCGAAATGTCAGCTTTGAGCTTGAGGGACCTTTGGTTCGGGTCCCGAGGCTTTTGGACTCATTTTAGGCCATGGAGTTCCATTTTGGAATAGTTGGCCAAAAGGTTGGTTTTGGGCGCGAGGCCCATCTTTTGTTAAATCGACCTGTGTTAGGAATTTCATCAATTCTATTCAGTTTGGAATGTCATTATTAGTCAAACATCTTAGCTCGTTTGTGTTCATGGGATCCCAAATACTTTATCAGAGGTCCATCCATTGAATATCTGCCTAAGTTGGCTGCAACATGTGTTGCTTGCTGGTATAGTGCAAGGGCACTGCCTAGGCCACACCTGTGCTAGCGAGCCTGCCACGCCTCGGCAGCCAATGCTCCTGTATATGCCAGCCCGCCTGGGAGCCAGTGCACCTGCGGTATTTAGCCATTGCAACACCAGCGCAGCTGTGCCTGCATGGCCATTTCTGCGCCAGGGCACTGGCAGCTACATAGCTGGCCACCCTTTAATTTTTAGCTTATTTCTTCTTTTCCTCATAGATATTTCTCCATTAAAACATGCTCCAAAAGCTTCATCTTTCACCTTGTTCACCCAAAAGCTTGGAGGCTCATATATTTCCGGTCCGTGTTCATTTTTGGCTTCTAAAATTTGTAAGTTCCCTTTTTAATTTCAGGTTTTTCCTCTTTAATTTCCCTCCTTGTTTCTTTAGTTTGGTGGGCTATTTTAAGCCCTTATTGTTGGCCAAATCTGCTTAATTTTGTAGCATGAACTCCCGGGAATGTGGGGAACATCGTGGTGTTTCTCTTTTCTGACTTTGGGTTATGAGGCCCACGATCCTGCTTGTGACCCAAATTTTGACCCAACTATAATTTTAGCAATAGGGGTATATTAGTCTTGTTTTAACATGTAGATTACCTTCTTGATAGTGTGATTGTTTTTCGAGACTTCTCGGAGCAGTTCAATCTTGGACAACATCATTCCAGCAGCTTGTCGTTGGATGACAAATAGGTTATGGTGTTCTCTATATTAGACTTTTTGTGTATAGGCTATAATTGTACCAATTAGCATTCTTGGGTTGAGTTTTATTAGCTTGTCACCGCAGACCTTGTTCGCTTCATTTCTGTCCATCTTATTTCACTCGTATCATTTTATTATTCTCTCTAGTTGGTAGTATTACCCATGTGGCCTTGTTTATACCTCTAGACCATAGATGATGGGTTACTTGGGAATGTCCGTGAGTCCTGGACATCTGAATTACGATTATAGAACTGGATATCTGTGTTTGTAGAGCGATTGGAGCCTATGCAAGGCCAATAGGTTTGAATGTGAGTCATTGGGATACTGATTGTGTTTTAGCATGCCATTATGATTCATATAAAGGGTTTTTCAGCATTATTTACTACTAATTTGGCTGCATGCCTACTATAACCAATTTTCTAAATCTTGCATGGCCCCGAGGACCCGTTTTTGATAAAAATAGTTATAAAAAGGTTCTGGAACTTATTTTTATGGATCTTCTTGGGGTAAGAGAGACTAAATGATCATTCATCACCATTTTCATAATTATACTAGACTCGGTTGAGCTGTAGTGCTAGACATGTTTTACGACTGATTTGAGATGATACTAGACTCGGTTGAGCTGAGCGATAGACTTGTTTTTACTACTGTTTTAGACCTATATACACTGTGGGCACACTTTAAGGGGATTTTGAGACTTGATTACTTATTTAGACCTGTAAACACTCTGGGTAATCATTTTGATATCACAGTTACTGGTTTAGACTAGAATACACTGAGGGTAGTTATATTGGATATTATGAGATTTTAAGACTGGGTATGTGGTCAAGGATCTCCATGGACCTTGCCAATCCAGACCAAGGGCTACGTTATGAGTGTGCCAGAGAAGGGGTATATGGTTCTATTGAGGTATATGGGTGCATCCTTCTATAGATCCTACGTACTGGGCCTATCGACGCCGGAGGAGGTACATACAATACTACAGTTACACTTGGTTTTTAGACTATTGCATCATATCATTCATTTGTGTATGATTCCACCCTTGTTTGTTATTTGTTGAGTGTACGCTCTGGTAGTATAGGATGTTGGAGGATTTGTTTTCACTTGTATGTGTTCCTCGGGTGTATAGGCACCTTTTGGGTCTATAGGTAGATTTATTGTTATTATCCTATCATGGTACTGGTTCTTGTTATGGTTACATATGGATTCTTATTCGATTATTCATATTTAAGAGTTGTTTTGTTAGAAAGAATTGATTAGTAGTATTGTTTCAAGCATGATTATGTTATTTGTTTTCCTTCCTTCCCTTTTTACTTGAGGTTACCGGTATAATGCCAATTTATTAAACATTCTCTATATATATTGTTATTGCAAGGAACCTAGGTGAATTCTTCTTTCCTTCACCTATGTTCTGTGATATATATTTCTAGTAGCTAGCCAGGTATGATTATTTTCTCCTTGTATTCTAGCTGTTCTTGCTTCCGTATACTTATCCATTTTCTTTTGTGACCACCTTCTTTGCTTTATGGTATGTATTACTTTTATATCTTATATGTGCTTAGTCGACTTATTATACCTACTAGGTACCCGTTGCTTTGCAATTGGTGCTCATACTACTCTCTGCATCTTCCTGGTGCAGATCCTAGTATGGGTTATCTTTGTTGACTCATGGAGACTCATGCGGAGTGCTTTTGGATCATACGAAACTGAGGGTGAGCTCCTGGATGCCGGAGCTTAGATTTTATCTTCTTTTTTGTAATATGTACTCTTTTATTATTTAGAGACAGTTGAATATATTATTTTGGACACTTGTACTCTGTTTATATAGTAGTGTCTCTTATACTGTGATGCCAGGTCGTGGGATGGTTTAGTTCCTGTATATATATATATCCATGTTTCTTTATTTCCTTTACTTTTTCTCTTACTTCTGCTTATATCTTATTCTTCCACTTGCTTAGTTAGCTAGTAGCCCATTATTCACTATTCTGAGCTATCGGGATTGTTTTGCCTATAGGGGGTCATACGTGCTATCATGACCTGAGAAATTGGGTTGTGAAAGCTTGGTATCAGAGCCTAGGTTCATTGGTGTCATTGGTATAGGAGCCAATGTCTAGTAGAGTCCTGCATATTGGAGCAGAGACATCAGTACTCAATCTTTGGGAGGCAACAGTGGCATCTTAGGAAACATGACTCTTTTCTTTCTTCTATATCATGCGTCTTATCCTAGATGGTTTCTTGGAAACTTACCTTTTCTACTTCACTCTTGCATAGATGGATCATACGAGGTCTTCGGTAGCGAGCAAGGGCGAGCCTTTGACCCCAGTGCACCCGACTCTAGGGGCTGGGGTGGTCATAGACATCACCAGTTAGAGCTCCTGGGACTGAGTTTGAGCGTTAGATTGTCCTAGAGCAGTCGCATGTGGACCAGGGGATAGCCTAGGTATCACCAGTGCTAGCACCAACTTCTA
Source organism: Jaltomata sinuosa (assembly GCA_003996215.1). Lineage (NCBI taxonomy): Eukaryota > Viridiplantae > Streptophyta > Magnoliopsida > Solanales > Solanaceae > Jaltomata > Jaltomata sinuosa. The sequence continues at coordinate 16,964 of QJPP01006196.1, read as the reverse complement.
TACAAGCATCAGCCCCAGCTCCTTCGTCTGATATTCGGGGTGCTGAGGTTCTTCTGGTACCTTTTGTAGCTCACCCTCTTGCTCCTCGCCCAGTTATGATAAAGATAGAGCAGAAGGCTTTGGGTAAGTTTCTGAGATTAGCTCCGCCTAGATTCTCTAATACCTTTTGTATTTCTGAGATGCTACATCATTTGGGGTTATTGGAGACTCATGGGGTTATTTATACTACCTATCAGGTGGAGGGCCTAGCTAAGCTCTGATAGAGGTCCCAGGTAGCTTGCAGACCATTTTTGTCTCCTGAGTGGGTTTGGAGAGAGTTTTATGAGGCCTTTATGGCCAAGTTCTTACCCCAGAGTGATCGTGAGCATCACAAAGAGTAGTTGATTAGAGTGATGCAGGGTTTGATGTTCATATTTGAGTATGAGACTGATTTCCACCAAATGGCTCCCTTTGGGGCTATGATCATTCTGACCGATCCCGACAGAGTTTCCTGATTTGTTTAGGGGTTGCAGACAAATCTTAGACAGATAGCTGAGGTACTAGTTACTAGTGGGAAATCCTTTCAGGATATCGCCGATCACGTTCGTACTATAAAGGATTTACACCATCATGATCCAGGGACCAGAGATAAGATGACAGGACATTAGGGCAGCTACAACAGTTCTCATTACAGTGGTAGAGGTTCAGGCTAATAGGGCCGAGCGTATCATCCACAGCAGTATCAGGGTCTGTCAAGACGACCAGTTCAGGCATCACTTCAGGCCTCAGGTGGGTCTCAGTTTAAGTAGGGTCAGAGTAGTCAACAAGGTTACCGTGGTTAGACTTTTAGGGGTACAGCTTCTGGGAAATCAGGTTGTGGTGTCCACACTGATGTAGTTAGTTCATCCTAGTAGGGTGGACCGTCAAGGACTTGATATGAGTGCTGTGTCATCAGTCATTATGCAAGAGATTGCCCTTAGAAGGGTATAGTTCAGCTAGCTTAGCCTATCAGAGTAGAGCAACCACCGGCTAGAGGAGATGGTGTTCAAGGTAGAGGTGGTGCCCAGCATGGCAGGACAGGTGGTAGGGATAGCAGTCGGTCTGGTAGAGGTCGATGTCTATTCTATGTAGTCCCTGGTAGACCAGAGGCAGAGGCCTCAGATATAGTGATCACATTTACAATTTATGTATGCCTCCAATCAGCTTTAGCTTTGTTTGATTCTGGATCTACGTGTTCATATGTTTTTGCCTACTATTTTCCTTTTTTGGGTTCGCTAGTGAGCCATTATCTATTCTTGTATTTTATTCGACCCAGTAGGTAATTCTTTAGTAGTGGATCGGATTGTGAAATCCTATTTGATTGATATTGGTGATATTTAGACTTGGGCTGACCTGATGATCCTAAATATGTAAGATTTTGATGTGATTATGGGCATGGACTGGTTATCCCCCACTATGCAGTTTTGGATTGCTATGCCAAGACCCTTACCATAGCCATACCCAGAGTATCTCGGTTTTGTGATAGGCATCTGTTAGCCATACACCGTCTTGGATCATTTCTTATTTTCATGCTAGGAAGTTTATTTCTTGTGGGTGTATGGCTTATCTAGCATATGTTTGAGATGCTAACACTGACACTTCTTCTCCTGAGTTGGTTCTTGTTGTTAGAGATTTCCTAGATGTGTTTTTGACCGACCTGCCAGGCCATCCACCTGAGAGAGATATTGAATTTTCTCTTGAGTTAGAGCCGAGCACCAGGCCTATTTCTATTACTCTATATTATATGGCTCAGCTGATTTGAAGGAGCTTAAGGATCAGTTCCAGGACTTGTTAGCTAAGGTTTTTATTGGGCTGAGTGTGTCGCCTTTGGGTGCTCTAGTTTTGTTTATGAAGAATAAAGATGGGTCGATACAAATGTGTATTGATTATCGGTGGCTGAATAAGCTTACTGTAAAGAATATGTATCTGATGTCATGCATAGATGACTTGTTTGATCAGCTTCAGGGTTCAACCATGTTTTCAAAGATAGATTTGAGGTCAGGCTATTACCAGTTTAGGATTAGGGCGTACGACATCCCTAAGACAGCATTCAAGACTCGTTATGGCCACTATGAGTTCCTGCTAATGTCTTTTGGGTTGACTAATGCCCCCACAGCTTTCATGGACTTGATGCATAGGGTGCTCAAACTTTATTTTGTTCGTTCATGATAGCATTCATCGAGGACATCTTGATATACTCAGGGAGTGAGGAGGATCATGAGCAACACTTGAGGATTATACTCCAGACTTTAAGAGATCATCTGTTTTATGTCAAGTTCTCAAAGTGAAAGTTTTGGCTTGAGTTAGTAGCATTCCTAGGGCACATGGGGTCTAAGGATGAGATTAGAGTGGACCCAAGGAAAATTTCAACAGTTTGTGATTGGCCAAGACCTACTACTCCTATCGAGGTTCACAACTTTATTAGGCTAGCAGGTACTACAGGAGATTTGTCGAGGGGTTTTCTTCCATAGCATCACCTTTGACTAGGCTGACTAGGAAGGATGTTCCATTTTAGTGGTCGGGTCATTGTGAGGATAGTTTTCAGAGGCTTAAGGCCTTATGGACTTCAGCTCCTATGTTGACATTACCAGTAGAAGGTTAGGGCTTCTGAGTTTGTTGTGATGCTTCAGGAGTTGGTCTTGGTTGTGTATTGATGTAGCCTAAGGTTCACGAGCGCAACTACCCCACTTATGACTTGGAGTTGGCGGTGATAGTCTTTGCGCTCAAGATTTGGAGGCATTACTTCTATGGGGTTCATTGTGAGATCTTAACCAATCACGGTAGTCTTCAGTACATTACGAGTCAAAAAGAGCTAAACTCTAGGCAGCAAAGATAGATTAAGTTACTGAAGGACTATGACTTCACTATTCTATATCATTCGGGCAAGGCAAGTGTGGTAGCGGATGCCTTGAGTCGGAAAACAGTGAGTATGGGTAGCCTAGCATCACTTTCAATTTCATAGTGACCATTGTCCTTAGACATCTAGTCCTTGGCTAACCGGTTGGTTAGGCTTGACTTGTCAGATTCTAGCAGAGTTCTTGCAAGTGTTGAGGTCCGTTCTACTTTGGTTGATCAGATTCAGAGTCGCTAGTTTGAGGATCAGCGATTGTGTGTTATTTGTGATCAGGTTGTTCGAGGTGAGGCCAGTCGGGATACTTTGGGTTTTGATGGTGTTCTGAGGTTTGATATTCGTCTCCGTGTTTCAAGAGTTAGGGATTTTATTCAGTTGATTCTCCATGAGGCATATTGTACTAGATATTCCATCCATTCTGGCACAGCTAAAATGTATAGAGATTTGAGATAGCTTTACTAGTGGAGTTGTATGAAGCGGGACATAGCAGAGTTTGTATCTTAGTGCTTAAACTATCAACAGGTTAAATTTTAGAATATGAGACCTGGTGGATTGATGCAGAGACTTCCCATTCCCAAGTAGAAGTGGGAAGGGATTACTATGAACTTCATAGTTTGGTTGCCATGCCCTTCTCGAGGGTTTGACTCTATTTGGGAGATTATGGATTGGCTGACTAATTCTGCGCACTTCTTTCTGGTTCATTCTTCCTACAGTGTGGAGAGGTCGTCTTAGATTTACCTTTGTAAGATTGTTTAGTTGCATAGGGTCCAAGATTCTATCATTTCGGACCGCGGCACTCAGTTCACATCTCAGTTTTAGAGGACTATTCGGCGAGAGTTGGGTATAGAAGTTCATCTTAGTACTGCATTCCACCCTCAGACAGATGGCCAGTATGAGAGGATTATTCAGGTCCTGGAGGACATACTACAGGATTGTGTTCTTGACTTTGGTGGTTTGTGGATTCAGTATGTGCCTTTGGCAGAGTTTGCTTACAATAAAAGTTACTGTTTGGGCATTAGCATGGCACCACTTGAGGCATTATATGGTAGGCATTGTAGATCGTCTGTGGGTTGGTTCGATGGTTTGGAGTCTAGGCTGCAGAGTATAGACTTGCTTTGTGATTTCTTAGACACAGTCTGGGTGATTCATGACTGGCTTCGGGCAACTCAGAGTAGCCAGAAGAGCTATGCAGATTGCAGAATTTATGCCTTAGAGTTCAGTGTTGGTGACTTGGTATTTCTCCGTGTAGCGACCATAAAGGGCGTGATGATATTTGGTAGATGGGGCATGCTTAGCCCTAGGTATATTGGGCCATTTGAGATCCTTCAGAGTGTTGGTGGTGTTGCCTATCAGTTAGCTTTGCCTCTGATGTTTTCAGCTATGCATCTAGTATTCCATGTATCGATATTGAGGTAGTATGTTCTAGATTAGTCACATGTTTTACAAGGGATTCAGTTAAGTTGGATGAGAGTTTGGCCTTTGTTGAGGAGCCAGTTGCTATTCTAGCGAGAGATGTTAAAAGGTTGAGGTCTAAAGAGATTCTGGTAGTTAAGGTTGAGGTCCATTCGAGGAGGATACTTGGAAGACCGAGAGAGAGATGTGGGCTCAGTGTCCATAATTGTTTGAGCCTTCAGGTATTCCCTTGTTCTTGACTTTCGAGGATGAAAGTCATTTTTCGTAGTGGATGATGTAATGACCCTTTTGGTCATTCCCGCATTTACGCTTTTCTTGTACTCTTAGAGCTTGCCTGTAATGGCCTCAAGTCATTAAAGACTTGCTAGGACCGGTGGTTCGGTCCTGGCCGTTCATTTGGTCTTTATGGTTGTTTCCCTGTTTTAGAGCTTAAGCTTAGGATATCATTGACTTCGATCAACATTCTTGGTAAATATGCTCGGAATCAAATTTTTACAGTTCCATTAGCTCTGGAGTGTGAATTTTGGTCTTGATGGACCATTGGTCAGGGTCTGGGATCTTTTGGTTTAGTTTTGTGTTGCTTTTTGTGTTTTCTGGCCAGTTTAACTTGGAAGTTTGACTTTGGTTAACATTAGGAGAAGACAGCCTCGGATGGAAATTTTGTCAGCGCTGTTAGCTCCATAATGTCGACTTTGGTCTAGAAGGACCTTTGTTCTGGGTCCCGAGGCTTGCAGACACATTTTAGGCTACAAAGTTCCATTTTGGAATAGTTGGCCTGAAGGTTGGTTTTGGGCGCGTGGTCCATTTTTCATTAAATCGACCTATATTGGGATTTTTATTGATTTTGTTGAGTCTAGAATGTCATTTTTAGTCAAATAGCTCAGCTTCTTTGTGTTCGCAGGACCCAGATGTTTTTTCGGAGGTCCGTCTGTTGAAATTCTGCCTAAGTTTATTGCAGCATATGTTTCTTGCTTGTATGGCGCAAGGGCACCACCTAGGTGTCTCGCCTACGTGCCTTCCAGGCCTCGGCAGCCAGCGCTCCTGGGCGCCAGTGCACCTACGACATTTCGCCGTTGCAGCGCCTGCGCCTGCATGGTCGCTCCTGCACCTGGGCACTGACAGCTATATAGCTGGCCACCCTTTAATTTTCAGCTCATTTCTTCTTCTTCCCAAAATGATTTCTCCATTAAAACTTTCTCCAAAAACCTCCATCTTTCACCTTGTTCATTCGAAAGCTTGCAGGCTCATATATTTCCGATCCGTGTTCTTTTTGGCTTCTAAAATTGTTAAGTTACCTTGTTAATTTTTCGTTATTATTGTTTTTTTTAGTTTGGTGGGCTGTTTTGATCCCTTATTGTTGGCCAAATCTGCTCAATTTTGGAGCATGAACTCTCGGCAATATGGGGAACATCGTGGTGTTTTTCATTTCCAGCATTAGGTAGTGGGGCCCACAGGCCCGCTTGTGACTCAAATTTTTACCCGACTATACTTTTAGCAATATAGGTATCGTTAACTTTGTTTTAACGCGTAGATTATCTTCTTGATAGTGTGATCACTTTTTGGGACTTCTCAGAACAGTTTGGGATTGGACAACATTGTTCCAACAGCTTGTCATCGGACTACAGGTAGGTTACGGTCTTCTCTATATTAGACTTTGCGTATATAGGCTATAATTGAACTAATTAGCATCCTTGGGTTGGGTTTTATTAGCTTGGCACCCCAGACCTTGTCTGCTTCATTTATGTCTATCTTATTTCACTTGTATCATTGTAGTATTCATTTTAGTTGGTAGTATTACCCATGTGGCCCTCTGTGGCCTTATTTATATCTCTGGACCATAAATGGTGGGTTACTTGGGAATGTCTATTAGTCGCGGACATCAGAATTACGATTATAGAACTTGATATCTATGTTGTAGAGCGATTGGAGCTTGTGCAAGGCCGATAGGTTGATTGTGAGTCTTTAGGCTACTGATTGTCTTTGAGCATGCCATTATCATTCATATTAAGGGTGTTTTGGCATTATTTACTACTACATTGGGTGTGGGCCTACTATAATCGATTTTCTAAACCTTGCATCACCCCGAGGGCCTGTTTCGATAAAAATGGTTATCAAAAGGTTTTGGAACTGATTTTTATAGATCTTCTTAGGGTAGGAGACACTAAATGATGATTTCTCACCATTTTCATACTTATACTAGACTCGGCTGAGGCGTAGTGCTAGACCAATTTTGCTACTGATTTGAGACGATACTAGACTTGGTCGAGCTGAGCGACAAACTTGTTTTTACTACTTTTTTAGAACCAGATACACCCTGGGAACCCTTTAAGGGGATTTTGAGATTTGGTTACTGATTTAGGCCTGAAAACACTCCGAGCACTCATTTCAATATAACGGTTACTGGTTTAGACTCGAATACACTTTGGGCAATGATATTGGATATTCTGAGATTCTGAGATTGAGTATGTGGTCGAGGACCTCCATGGACCTTGAAGAACCAAACCAAGGGCTATGCGATGAGTATGCTGGAAGAGGGGTATATGGTGAAGTTGAGGTATACAGGTGTGTCCTTCCATGGATCCTACCTATTGGGCCTATCAGCGCTAGAGGAGGTAAATACAGTACTACGGTTACACTTGGTTTTCACATATTGCATCATATCATTCATTTGTGTATGATTCACCCTTGTTTGCTATTTGTTGAGTGTACGCTCCGGTAATATGGGATGTTGAAGGATTTGTTTTCACTTGTATGTATTCCTCGGGTGTATGGGCACCTGTTGGGAATGTAGGTAGATTTATTATTATTATCCTGTCATAATACTGGTTCTTGTTATGGTTACATTTGGATTCTTATTAGATTATTCGTATTTGAGAGTTGTGTTATTAGCATAAATTGATTAGTAGTATTGTTTCAAGCATGATTATGTTATTTGCTTTCCTTCCTTACCTTTTTACTTGAGGTTACCGGTATACCGCCTATTTCTTAAACTTTCTCTATATATATTATTGTTGCAAGGACCCTAGGTGCATTCTTCTTTCCTTCACCTATGTTCTGTGATATATATTTCTAGTAACTAGCCGAGTATGATTGTTTTCTCCTTGTATTCTATCTGTGCTTGTTTCCTTGTACTTATCCATATGCTTCTGTGACTACCTTCTTTGCTTTCTGCTATTTATTGCTTTTATATCTTATATGCGCTCAGTCGGCCTATGATGCCTACTAGGTACCCGTTGCTTTGCAATTGGTGCTCATACCACACTCTGCATCTTCCTGGTGTAGATCCTAGTGTGGTCCATTGTCGTTGACTCATTGAGACTCGTGTAGAGTGCTTTTGGATCATCCAAGACTGAGGATGAGCTCCTGGTGGCCAGAGCTTAGCTTTTATCTCCTCTTTTGTATTATGTACTCTTTTGTTATTCAGAGATAGTTGTATATATTCTTTTGGATCCTTGTACTCTGTTTATGTAGTAGCGGCTCTTATACTATGATACCAGGTCGTGGGATGGTTTAGTTCATGTATATATATTCATGTTGCTTTATTCCTTTACTTTATCTTTTGCTTCCGCTTATATCTTGTTCTTCCGCTTGCTTAGTTAGCTAGTAGCCTATTACTAACCATTTCGGGCTACGAAAATTGGTTCGCCTACAGGGGGAGGGTCGTAGGTGCCATTATGACCGGAAAAATCAAGTCGTGACAATCTATCTTCTAATTCACCCCAAAATTTAATATTAGCAACAAACAACATTCTAGCAATCATATATTCACCAAACATCATTAATTTATATTCCGCATAAAATAATTTAGCATGATTCACAAGTTAGGGAATTCAAGTATGTAATTTAACTTTTTATGGGTCTACAAAATTACTTCCTAAAACTAACAAATTAAACAAATAAAATCTAAAAACTAATGAGAAAAATACAAATGAACAAAAGAAAGCATAAGAATTCAAATACCTTGAAACATTGATTATTGGAGAAGGAAGCTGAAGGAATGAAGTCTTTAGCTAAAGTTTAGAGAGAGAAATATTTGAAATACACTAGAGGACAAAACTAAAGAGAATCTAGTGGCTTTATACTAAAAAAAAATTCTTTTTCTTTTTAATTTCCATTTTTTTAATTTTTTATTTTTTTTATTTCTTTTTTAAAAAAAAAAATTAAAAAAATTATTTTTGAGTGAAGTACACTATGGAGGGGCCTTGGGTGCTACCATAGGCGCCCCCTAGTGTAGTTTCACTAGTTTTTTATTTTCTAATTTTTTTCTTTTTCAAACCTTGTTTTGAGTGCACGTTTCCACTTTTCTTGCTCCAAAGTCTCGGAAACATACAAAACAATAAAGTCAAGAAAATCGTTAGAATTTATTTTTATAAAAACATATAATATAGAAAAATAATTAAGTAGAACAAATGTTGGATTTCCTCCCTACTAGTGCCTTATTTAACGTCGTAGCTCGACATGAACTTTTTTAAGTTCCATTATCTCCATAATGGGGGTAAACATCACCCCTACCCCATCTCATTTGAGCTTCAATTTTGTCCTTGGCTTCCTTCACCTCTCTCATTAAGTTCTGAGACTCTATATTTAAAGAAAGTCTGTGTCACGATCCAACTTATCGGATCACGACGGAACCTACTCTAATCCCTCTAGATAGGAGAACCCCTTCCCACTCAATTAGAAAATACGTAAAAATTTGTTAAAAACAATAAATCCTATTATTCAATACAACCGTTTTACAAAACCTTAAGTACAAAAGAGAAGTTACCCCAAGGACCTAGTCTAAGAAGGTACAAGAGCTTCTAGTATAATAAAATACAAAACAAGACACAGCTTCCATCATAGGAATGAGATGAGTAAAAGCTGTTGGAGATCACTATCTACGTCACCTGAGAAATATCAATTGATCTTGCAACCAGACTATACCCCAAAAATGATATAGCAAGAGTAGTATCAATACAAATAACACGTACTGGTAGGTATCATTAGCCGACCAGGGTTAGATCACGTAAACACAATATAAAAATCACAGAAAGAAAGCATGACAACTTATATAATTGTCATGACCCAAAACATGGCCATGATGGCGTCTACACAACCCCCCAGTAGACAAGCCTATCCCAAACACGCGGAAAGCAGTAAATAATAATTTAACTAAAGAGAAGCGAAAGATATAACAAAAGATAGGGCCAAAGCATATAAATATATACCAACGTACACAATATACAAAAGATGGCCCTAAAGTGACTGAAAGACAAAACAACCCAAACACCAACCCAGACCTGGTCTCACTAGTACAAGAGCGACTAAAGCAAGGAGTAGCTATACAATAACCTCTGTCTATCCAACATACAAAATATAGACAGGAAGTACAAGATGGAAAGCAAGTAAAAGTCTCCAAAGCGCTGGGAGCTCACCGCGATCCGAATTACAACGGGCCTCGAATGACAGGATATCAACGAGGGTGGCTCGTACTAGGTTCTGCATCAAAAAAAGAGATGCAGAGTGTAGTATTAGTACCAAGACAATGGGTACTCAGTAGGCATCATAGGCCGACTGAGCGCAGAAAGATAATATATAAATATAGATTACAGGAAAGCAGCTAACTATACAGGGATCCTCCTAAGTCTAGTTATAAATCCGGAGACATGCCAATAAATAAAAAGAGAAAGGGAAACAATGTCAAGCCAAACCAGAGTCCATCCATATGCCCAAGCAAATGCAATGTGATGCACGATGATGCATATATGAATGCAATATAATATAAACTCAGAATACCGCACTGGGCACCAAAAATACCTCATCGGACTATGCATATATATGTATGAAATAATAAATTACCCAGAATAACACATCGGGGGTCCGGAATACCGCATCGGACTAATATGTATATAAAGAGAAAGTAAACTACCCGAAATAACGCATCGGGAGTCCGGAATACCGCATCAGACTATAAATTTATATACAGAAAATAGTAGTTCCTCTTTCCCTCTCAAAACTAAGGTGATACTCAAAATAACTTGATTTAGTCCAAAATCTATGACCACAGTAGAAAACCTCTTTTCAAACCCAAAAGCCTTTGAAAAATTATTTTTTGTATTATACCAATGATATGCCATGCGATATGAGTATGAATATTCACAAGCAGAGGAATAATCACACCATCAGATCAAACAGGGAAAAAGTACCCCCCAAAACAAGAGAACTAACCTGGAATCCATCCAAATCCTAGCCATGGCCTCGAGCCCACAGTTACATACAATGATAGAATAAAGCGGTAAGGCGGAAAATAAAAGCGAAAAACAATGGGCAAGCTCTATTCTCCCTCTAAAGCCTCCTAAAAGCATGCTAAGGGTCTTGGACTGGTCACACAGAAAGAACAAGCTCCTAGGCTAAGGATAACATACAGTTCTAGTGCTAAAAACCTGAAATGGCCAATTAACATGATAAACAAGATTTAAGCCTAAAGTCTATCTAAAATCCAACCTAGTGTTCCAGTAACATACAGATATATATAATCCAACTAACTCAGTCTAGAAGGTAAACTGTAACCTACCTCGAGGCTGAACTGCAAGAACAAGCAGGAGGCAAGGCCAACTCATAAGAAACCTCTCAAATCTGGCGAAGGATCTCAAATGGACTAACGAACCTTGGACTGACCTTACCCTTTCTCCCAAACTGCATCACGCCCTTCATGGGCGACACCCGAAGGAACACACTATCACCAACCATAAACTCGAGATCTCGAACTCTCTAGTTACAGTAACTCTTTTGCCTACTCTGGGCAGTACGAAGCCTCTCCTGAATAACCCGAACTCTATCCATAGAATCACGAAGAAAATCAGTACCCCACGGCCTAACCTCGAGAGCATCAAACCAACCCACCAGAGATCTGCACCGCCTACCATACAAAGCCTCGAACGGAGCCATCTGGATGCTAGAATGGTAGCTATTATTATATGCAAACTCTGCCAAGGCAAAACACTCATTTAAGGCTTGTCGGGACCGGTAGTTAGGTGCCAGGGCCATTTGTTTGTTCATATGATAAGTTTTAAAGTCAAGCAAGTCGGCAAAAGTTATCGTAAGTTTCTTTAATAAATTTTCTGAACTTTGGGTAAAATATCTCAGAGCTTTTCTCTCAATATATAAAGTGTTAGAAGTCCCCTTAAATACCAAATCGAAGGTCTACGAGTCTAGTTTCCAACGCACAAAACCTCATGTCCAACTGATCTTGGAGTAAAAAGTTATGACTGTTTTACCGCGGACTGTCTGGCAGAAACTGGGTCGCGAACCGGGTCGGGTCAAAATCGATTTAAAGCCTCAACTTCACGTTTTAAAATGCCATTTCAGTTCTGAAACAGTGAGAAAACATAAGGGAGAGTTCCAAGGGAGTTCTTGAGTATCAAAATCGTGCGATGGTGAATTGTGGACCTAAATTTAAGAAGTTTATTAGCATCGCGCGTATATTTGAAAATATTTTATTTTAAAGTTATATTTTTTTATTACCTTTTTTAAAAGTATTTTAAAGGTCTATGAAAAATACTTTTATTATGATATAATTGTGTATGTACGTATTTTATAAGGTTTGTATACATTGTAATATTTTAACGGAGATAGTAAATTTAGAGATGTTGAAAATTATTATTATAATATAGTAGGTTTTATTGGAAATAATTTTTTATTAATTATGATATATTCAAAAAGTAATATATATTTTACCACAAACTTATGCAATACCCGAATACATTCGCGATGGAATAGAATTACTTTGGTACGGACACCTCCCCTCCACGTGGAAGTGGAGGGAGTATACAACAAATGCTTGCTTCAGTAGGTCTCATTAAATTATGTGTACTTAGTATTTCATTAGCATGACATAACCGAATGATACTACACCCATTTATTGATCACAGTCATCATATATGTTAGGCTAGGTTGGAGTTATCTTTTCCTTCCATTGATATAAACATATATCCAGCATCCTTTTCCTTTTGTTATTCTTCACTAACACGTGAATTTTATAGATGTTACACGTATAGATATGTTATGGTAAGGAGGGGATTCGATGGCTGGTTGGCGTTTCTTTTAAATCACCGTAAGAAATCAATTATCTACGTCAAGTTATTCAAGCCCAAATCCGATTCTGATTTAGTTTTGGATTTTCTTGGAGTGGTTTGAGCTTGGACATCGTTGTTCTAGCAGCTTGTCATCGGACGACAGGTAGGTTACGGTTTATTTTCCCTAGACTCCACATATATAGGATAAAATTGTATTAATGGGCATCCTTGGGTTGGGTTTATTAGGTCGGTACCACAGACCTTGACCGCTTTATTCATGCCCGCCTACTTTTGTTCCTCCGATGCATGTAGTACTTGCCGATATATTTTATTTACCCTTCTGGTCCTGTGAGGCCTTGTTGACTATGGAACATAGAAGGTGGGATATTGGGAATGTCCACGAGTCCCAGGCATATAATTATCCTTCTAGGCTGGTTATGCTTGCTGAGTAGCTATGGGCCTGTGCAGGATCGATAGGTTGATTATGAGCTGCTGGGCAGCTATTGTGTTTGATCATGCCATTTCCATGCATATAAAGAGGTTTTATCCATGTTTTACTACAGTTTTGGCTTCGGGCCTACTGGCACTATTTTCTAAACCTTGCATGGCCCCGGGGGCCCATTTTTGATGGAAATGATTTGGAAATGGTTTGATTTAACTTGTGAATATTCTTAGGTAAAAGAAAGTAAAATTATGATTTAAATCAACAATTTTACGATTAACGCTAGACTCGGCAGGGCCGGGGTGCTAGTTGAGTTTTCTTGCTACTTGAGATAATTTTAGCCTCGGTCGGACCGAGCACCTAAGACGACTTTCTACTGTTTAGACCCGGTTATGACCGGGAACCCTTGGAGGGGTTTTTGAGATATTTTCCTACTACTTTAGTCCTGGACAGGGTCTGGGCATGCATATTAGAGACTGGGTCTCTATCTTGAACCCGGACTTGCTTCCGGATGACATGATTGATACTGAGTTTTAGTATGGGGTCAGGGACCTCCATGGACCTTGCCATCCGGGCCTGGGGCTTCGGGCTGCGTGTTCCAGAGGAAGGGTATACAGTGGAGTAGAGGTATACGGGCAGTGTCCTTCCATGGAACCTACCTGCTGGGCCGGATCAGCACCGAAGGAGGTACATACAGAGATACCATTTCACTTGAGATCTTTATGCATCATATAATTCCTTGTTTGACGCTCCACCTTTGTTTGTTGTTTGTTGATTGTACGCTCCTGTATTATGGGATGCTGGAGGGTTTGTTTTCACTTGTTTGTGTTCCTCGGTTGTATGGGCGGCCGGGGGACTGTAGGTAGACTCTTGCTATTTACTTACCGAATTGTTCCCTATTACGGTTAAGTATGAAATTGGTTACTGCTAAACTATTAGTTTCTGGATTTGAGATTAATATGATTAGTTGAGTTTGATTCATATCTCTGAGCATGCCTATCATTACTCTTTCCCTCTTCTTACAGTTGAGGTTACCGGTATACCGTCCATTTCATAAACTTATTATGTATACACTGTTATTGCAAGGACCCCAGGTGCGTTATTTCTTACTTTCTCCTGCACCTATGGTGTATATATTCGGCTTGCTAGCCTCACATGTGGTTCTGTTGATTTCCCTCTGGGCTAGTTCCTGTGTACCTTTCGTTGATTTCTGTGACTACTTGCTTCTATTCTGTCTGTTACTATGCTTTTATCTTATATGTGCCCAGTCGGCCTATGATACCTATTGGGTACCTTATGCTTCGCATTTGGTGCTCACCCTACCCCCTGCTTCTTTGGGTGCAGATCCTAGCATGGGCCATCGCCGTTAGATCGTTGTGATTCGTGGTTGGAGATCTGTTGGGGACCATTTCAGACTGAGGGTGATCTCTTGGCGATCGGAGCTTAGCTTTAGTTTATCTTTTGCTTTATGTACTCTATTACCATTCAGAGACATCTGTATATATTGTTTGGATCGTTTGCACTCTATGTATGTAGCTTTGGCTCTATACTATGATACCAGGTCTTGGGGTTTTGTTTAGTTTCCGCATATGTAAATATATACTCCTGTTATCTATTCTCTTCATCTTATTCCCTTACTTTTGCTTATTAAACTATTCTTCCGCTTATTTGTTAGATAGTAGCCCATTACTAACTGTCCTGGGCTACAGAAATTGGTTCGCCTACTGGGGGTTGTAGGTGCCATCATGACCGAGAAATCTGGTCGTGACAGCATGCCATATGGAGGAATATGCTATGAGATGCAATGACAGTATATTTTGTGATAAATAAACACATAAGCAAACATTAATTAAAATTTACTAACTATTACAACATTTCGAATAGTTAGTCACATAAAGTTAGTCAAAAATAGTTCAAATTTTGGTTAGAACCTAAATAAATCCCCAGCAGAGTCGTCATTTTTGTTTTATCCCTTTTTGGATTTTTTAAAGAGATGGTAAAAATGATTTGACAATTCAAAAATTATTTCAAAACTAAAAGAAAATTTTGAAATAATTCTTAAACAATACAGAGTCGCCACTTAATTTTTATAAAGAAATTAAGAAAACTATAAAACAATTTCAAAGATTTAAAAACAGAAATAAATCTTCAAAAATTAGAGAAAATGGGTAAGGGTTCAAGTAACGTCTTATGAAGGGTTTCAAGGCACTTAAGAACGTCCATTTTAAAAATGGTTGACCAAAGAACAATTTTTGACTAACTTAAAATGAAACAATTTTGAAAGAGTCGAAATATCGAAAATACTTGATTATTCATGAAGAAAAATTAAGGAAAAGCTATCACTTCATTCAAAGCAAAATAGTACTTTTTCAATTAAAGAAATTCATTCTTTATGAAAATATTCAAATTTTGAAACTTTAAAGCAACTATAGGCAAAAGTTATTTAAAAAGAACTTATTTTGAGTGATTAAACGAAAACTGTATTTAAAAGGCATTTCTTAAAAATTTGAAGAAATTTGAGAAGCTAATTCGACTAATTTGACCGGTTACAAGTTTTGAAAAGAAATAACTTTGTATGTCAAAGAGAATCCCTTTTAGGCAAATTAAGACAAAATCTAGCTTCTCATTTTTTTAACCGAACTAAATTAAGTGACAAAATTTGACAAAATAAATTACAAGAAAAGATAAAATCAAAATAACAACATTTTAGGGGATCTATTTAGATTAAGTAAATTAAGTTAGTTGCAATTAATATAAAACAATTCAAACTAAATTAAATACAAAATAAAATAAAAGAGAGGGTAGAGGAGTTGCAGGAAATTACATGGAGTGTCCTCAAAAGTGAGTGGTCTTCAATTTATGCCCCTCATAAGAAAAGTCTTTAAAAAATACCCTTCCTTTCTTTTTATGTATATAACATATACATTTTTGCCCCTCTACACCATAACTCTTCATGTTCATTTGTCTCTCAACTTTTAATTTTCATTTTTCTTTTTTCTTTTATCTTTTTAATTTTTTTTCTATTTTTTTTTTCTTTTTTCTCAATTTTTTTTTAATTCTCGTTTTCTTTTTTCTCAACCTTTATTTTCTTTTTTTCTCTTTAACTTTTTTTTTTCTTTTTTTTTTCTCAACCTTTATTTTCTTTTTTTTTTTTTTTTTCTTCGAACTGTTTTTTTGTCTTTTTTTTCTCAACCTTTACTTTTTTTTATTCTTTTTTTTCCCTTTGTTTCCTTTTTTTTCTCAACTTTTTTTTTTCTCTTTTTTCTTTTTTTCTCAACTTTTATTTTTTTGCTTTTTTTTTAATCTTTATTTTTTTCTTTTCTCTTTTTTTCTTTTTTCTTAACCTTTATTATTTTTTGCTAATGAACAAAAAAAGTTGGATAATCCGCAAAGAAGATCTTCTTTCTTTGAAATCGAAGTAAACTTAAGAGCGTGCTTTGTTGTTTGGAAGTCCTTTGGAACAAGTCTTGCCTCTAAGACAAATGTTATAGAACATCTCATAAATCAAGACACAATGAGGTAGTGTCAAGCCTTGCTCGTGGGGCATAACTTGTTGTTTGAAAAATTCTTGAGCTAAGTCTTACCTCTAAGGCAAGAGTTATAGAGCATCTCATAAATTAAGACACAATGAAGTAGTGTTGACTCTTGCCCATGGGGCATAACTTGTTTTTTGGGAGGCCCTTGGGCTAAGTCTTGCCTCTAAGGCAAACGTTATAGAGCATCTCATGATCAAGACATAATGTGCTAGTGTCAACTCTTGCCAATTAGGCGTAACTTGTTGTTTGAAAGTCTTTGAGCTAAGTTTTGCCTCTAAGGCAAGAGTTATAGAACATCGCATAAATCAAGACACAATGTGGTAGTGTCAACTCTTGCCCATGGGGCGTAATTTGTTATTTGGAAGTCTTTGGGCTAAGTCTTGCCTCTTAGGCAAGCGTTATAGAGCATCCCATAAATCAAACACAATATGATAGTGTCAACTCTTGCCCATGGGCGTAACTTGTTGTTTGAAAGTCCTTGGGCTAAGTTTTGTCTCTAAGGTAAGAGTTATAGAATGTCTCATAAATCAAGACACAATGAGGTAGTGTCAAGTTTTGCTCGTGGGGTATAACTTGTTGTTTGAAAATCCTTGAGCTAAGTCTTGCCTCTAAGGTAAGAGTTATAGAGTATCTCATAAATTAAGACACAA
>QJPP01006195.1:0-36258 GCA_003996215.1 Jaltomata sinuosa | reverse complement strand
AATCACCAACAAATAACATACAGGATCTCACAATCCGATCCACTACTAAAGAATCTCCTACTGGGGTTGAAATAGAAACAGGAACAGATAATGGCTCACTAGCCAACCCCAAACAAGGCACAAAGTAGGTAGATACATATGAACAAGTGGATCCAGGATCAAATAAAGCCATAGCAGACTGATGGCACACAGAAATCATACCTGTAATCACAGCATCTGAGGCCTCTGCCTCTGGTCTCCTAGGGACTGCGTAAAACTGACGACGACCTCCACCTGCCCGACCGCCATCCCTACCACCTGCTCTGCCACGTGGAGCACCACCTCTACTCTGACGAACACCCCCTCTAGCCAGAGGCTGAACTGCTCGTAAAGGCTCGGCCAACTAAACTGCACCCTGCTGAGGGCAATCTCTAGCAAAATGACCAATCGCACCACAAGTAAAACAAGCCCCTGACAGCCTACTCAGTCGAGATAAACCAGCAGATCCCGTATGACCACCACGACCTGATGCCCCAGAAACTGTACCCCTCAAAGACTGGCCGCCATAGCCCTGATGGCTGCTCTGACCCTGCTCGAACTGGGTACTACCGAAAGTCTGAAGGGAAGCCTGAACCGGTCGGCTGGACTGACCCTGGTACTGTTGTGGCTGATAACTCCGGCTCCACTGGCCAGGACCTCTACCACCATATCTAGAACCACTATAGACACCCTGATGTAGGGGCCTCTTATCTCTGGACCCCTGATCATGTCGTTGTAAGTCCTCCACAGTGCGTGCATAGTCTACAATAGCCTGGAATGACCGACCACTGGCAATCAATATCTCAGTTGGTTGCCTGATCTCTGGCCTCACACCCCATACAAATCTGCGAATCCTATCTGCCTCGGTAGGAATGATCATAGCTCCGAACGGTGCTAGCTGATGAAAGCGAGACTCATACTCCGAGATAGTCGTAGACCCCTACACAAGGTGAGTAAACTGCTCCCTGCGACGCTCCCGATCACTCTGGGGTAGGAACTTGGCCATAAAGGCCTCATAAAACTCAGACCAGGTCAAAGGAGGTGATGATGGTGGTCTACAAGTAACCTGGGCCCTCCACCATAACTTCGCTGGGCCCTCCAACTGATAGGTAGTATAACCAACCCCGTGAGTCTCCAACAAACCCCAAATGATGCAACATCTCCTCACAGGTAGTAATAAAGTCATGTGGATCCTGTCCAGAAGTACCAGCAAACCTCGGAGGTGCTAACCTGAAAAACCTACTCAACGCCTTCTGCTCTGACTCTGTCATAACTGGGCGAGGAGCAAGAGGCTGTGCAACAGATGGAACCGGAATGACCTTCGCACGGGGAGCAATAGTAGAAGGCTGTTCTTCTGAGCTCTGTGCACCCAGGGCTGCCCCCTGAGCGGGTGTCTGCGCCACCTCAGAAGGCCGCTCTCCAATCATACCCAAAAGCTGTAATAGTAACCCCCGAATATCTAGAGACTGAACTGCGGCTGAAGCTGGCACAGAAGTGGGCATTGGAGCTGGTGTTGGAGCTGGCGCTGGAGTGGGAGGCTCATCTCCGCGTGATGCTGATGATCTCGTACGAACCATCTACGGAAGAATAAAGTAGAACAAATGAGATTTCCAGAAACTTCAAGGGTTCCACGCATGACACAGAAGCAATGAGAGATTCAAATTTCCTAAAATATCACTGTAGCCTCCCAAAGATTCAGTACGGACGTCTCCGTCCTAATCCGCAGGACTCTACTAGACATTGGCTCCTATACCGATGACACCGGTGAACCTAAAGCTCTGATACCAAGTTGTCACGACCCAATTTCTCGGGTATGATGGCACCTACAACCCCCAGTAGGCGAACTAATTCCCGTAGACCAGGACAGTTAGTAATGGGCTACTATCTAACAAATAAGCAGAATAATAGTTTAATAAGATAAAGTAAGGGAGTAAGATGAGGAGAATAGATAACAGGAGTATATATATATACATATGCGGAAACTAAACCAAACCCCAAGACCTGGTATCATAGTATAGAGCCGAAACTACATACATGGAGTGCAAACGATCCAAAATAATATATACAGATGTCTCTGAATGGTAATAGAGTACATAAAGCAAAAGATAAACTAAAGCTAAGTTCCGATCGCCAAGAGCTCACCCTCAGTCTAAAGTAGTCCCCAACAGATCTCCAAGCACGAATCACAGCGATCTAACGGCGATGGCCCCCGCTAGGATCTGTACCCAAAGATGCAGGGGGGTAGGGGTGAGCACCAAATGCGAAGCATAAGGTACCCAGTAGGTATCATAGGCCGACTGGGCACATATAAGATAAAAGCGTAGTAACAGATAGAATAGAAGCAAGCAGTCACAGAAATTAGCGAAAGGTACACAGGAACTAGCCTAGAGGGAAATCAACAGAACCACATGTGAGGCTAGTAAGCAGAATATACACACCATAGGCAAAGGTGAAAGTAAGAAATAGCGCACCTGGGGTCCTTGCAATAATAGTGTATACATAATAAGTTTACGAAATGGACGGTATATCGATAACCTCAAGTGTAAGAAGAAGAGAGAAAGAGTAATGATAGGCATGCTTAGAGACATGAATCAAGCCCAACTAATCATATCAATCTCAAATCCAGCAACTAACAGTCTAGCAGTAACCAATTTCATAATTAACTGTAACAGGGAATAATTCTGTAAGTAAATAGCAAGAGTCTACCTACAGTCCCCCGGCCGCCCATACAACCGAGGAACACAAACAAGTGAAAACAAACCCTCTGGCATCCCATACTACCAGAGCGTACAATCAACAAACAACAAACAAGGGTGGAACCTCAAACAATGAATGATATGATGCATGAAGATCTCAAGTGAAATGGTATCTCTGTATGTACCTCCTCCAGTGCCAATCCGGCCCAGCAGGTACTTTCCATGGAAGGACACTGCTTGTATACCTCTACTCCACCGTATACCCTTCCTCTGGCACACGCAGATTGTAGCCCCTGGCCCGGATGGCAAGGTCCATGGAGGTCCCAGACCCCATACTAAACTCAGTATCAAAACACGTCATCTGGAAGCAAGTCCGGTATCAAGATAGAGACCCAGTCTCGAATATGCATGCGCAGACCCTGTCCAGGACTAAAGTAGTAGGAAAATAGCTCAAAAACCCCTCTAAGGGTGCCCGGGCATAACCGGGTCTAAACAGTAGAAAGTCATCTCAGGTGCTCGGTCCGACCGAGGCTAAAAATCATCTCAAGTAGCAAGAAAAACTCAACTAGCATCCCGGCCCTGCCGAGTCTAGCGTTAATTGTAAAACTGGTGATTTAAATCATAATTTTACTTTCTTTTACCCAAGAATATTCAGAAGTTAAATCAAACCATTTCCAAATTATTTCCATCAAAAACGGGCCCCCGGGGCCATGCAAGGTTTAGAAAATAGTATCAGTAGGCCCGAAGCCCAAACCGTAGTAAAACATGGATAAAACCTCTTTATATGCATGGAAATGGTATGATCACACACAATAGCTGCCCAGCAGCTCACAATCAACCTATCGACCCTGCACAGGCCCACAGCTACTCAGCAAGCATAACCAACCTAGAAGGATAATTCTATGCCCGGGACTCGCAGACATTCCCAAAATCCCACCTTCTATGTTCCAGAGTCAACAAGGCCTCACAGGACCACAAGGGTAAATAAAATATATCGGCAATTACTACAAGCAACGGAGGAACAAAAGTAGGCGGACATGAATAAAGCGGTCGAGGTCTGTGGTACCAACCTAATAAACCAACCCAAGGATGCCCATTAATACAATTTTATTCTATATATGCGGAGTCTAGAGAAAATAAACCGTAACCTACCTGTCGTCCGATGACAAGCTGCTAGAACGACGATGTCCACGCTCGAACCGCTCCGAGAAACTCCGAAATAAAATCAAACTCGAAATTAGGCTTGAATAACTTGACGTAGATAATCGATTTTCTTTTCGGTGATCGAATAAATTATCAAGATCTTGCTTATTGGATTCAACTTTTAATGTGACAAGTGAATGATATACAGTGGTAATTTTTGCACCAAAATTGCATTCCAAAGAAGTGTTATTTAAGTTTGGCAGCAATTGCCATTGCAATTTGCTCAAATGATTTAAGTTTGGCAGCAATTGCCATTGTTTATCGACATTTGGCAGCCTACCACATTGTGTGTCCCTCCCCTCCACTTCCACGTGGAAGTGGGGGTTATTTAACACCTCATCGCCTATTCCGTTATATAAATATTCGGGTATTGCATAAATTCGTGGTAAAATAAATATAGCTTTTTGAATATACCATAATTAATAGAAAATTATTTTAAATAAAACCTACTATATTATAATAATAAATTTCAACATAACTAAATTTACTATCTCCGTTAAAATATTACAATGTATAAAAACCTTATAAAATAAATACATATACAATTATATCGTAACAAAATATTTTTCATAAACCTTTAAAATATTTTTAAAAAGGTAATAATAATGTAACTTTTTACCAAATTCAATTTTCAAATAAAATATTTTCAAATGCACGCGATATTAATAAAATTCTTAAATTTAAGTTCGCAACTCACCATCGCACGATTTTGATACTCAAGAACTCTGTCGGAATCCTCCCTTATGTTTTCTCACTGTTTTGGAACTGAAATGGCATTTTAAAACGTGAAGTTGAGGCTTAAATCGAGTTTGACCCGACCCGGTTTGCGACCCGGTTCGCAACCCAGTTTCTGCCAGATAGTCCGCAGTAAAACAGTCATAACTTTTTACTCCGAGATCAGTTGAACGTCAGGTTTTGTGCGTAGGAAACTAGACTCGTAGACCTTCGATTTGGTATTTTGGGAGACTTCTAATTCTTTATATATTGGGATAAAAGCATAGAGACATTTTACCCAAAGTTCATAAAGTTTATTAAAGGAACTTACGATCAAACAAATGTACCCGGCACCGAAAATACCGGTCCTGACAAGCCTTAAGTGACTTGGGACCGCTACAAATAAGCTCTAACGGTTCAAGAAAAAATGTATACATGGAGATAACCGGAAGGGTCATTACATATACAATGCCTAATTTCACATCGCGGCATGACGCATGTCACTTGGTTAATCAGACTTCACCAAGCTCCCAAGCTTCAACCACTTTGATTTCTTCAGCATCTCTCAAATAGGCTTTGACACGCTGACCATTTGCCTTAAATCGCTTGCCATCACGATTCTCAAGCTCAATAGCACTTTGTTGGGAAACTTGCACCACTCCAAATGGCCCTATCCACTTTGACTTAAGCTTGCCTGGAAACAAGCGTAATTTTGAATTATAGAGTAGGACCAGCTCGCTCGGCTGAAAATCTCTATTGCCAATCTTTTGGTCATGGTACATTTTCATCTTCTCCTTTTACAGATCTGAACTTTCATACGCATTCAGATAAAACTCATCAAGTTCATTTAACTGTCCGAGCCGCTGATAAGATTCAGCATACCAGTCCAAATTCAGCTTCTTAAGTACCCATATGGCCTTATGCTCAAGCTTCACCAGAAAAGGACATGCTTTTCCAAACACAATCTTATAGCGTGACATACCTATGGGGGTCTTTTAGGCTGTCCGATATGCCCAGAGGGCATCATCAAGCTTTCTAGACCAATCTGTTCTGTTCACATTCACCGTCTTCGCAAGGATGGATTTTATCTCCTCATTTGAGACCTCTACCTGCCCACTCATCTGCGGGACGTAAGATGTCTCCACACTGTGTCTCACCCCATATTTCTCAAGTAGAGCCCTCAACAGCTTATTACAAAAATGGTACCCTCCATCACTGATGATTTCTCGCGGTGTGCCAAATCTGCAGAAGATATTCTTTTTCAAGAACGTTGTGACACTCTTGCCCTCATTATTGGGAAGTGCTACCGCCTTCACCCATTTTGACACATAGTCAACAACAACTAAAATATACCTCATACCATTTGACATCACAAAAGTTCTTTTGAAATAGATTCCCCATACATTAAATAACTCAATTACAAGGATGGGGTTAAGAAAAATCTCATGCTTTCTTGATATACCACCTTCCCTTTGGCATCGATTACAGTCTTTCGCATACTCATGCGCATCTTTGTGGAGGGTTGGCCAATAATAGCCACATTGCAAAATCTTGTGTGATGTCTGGGTGTCACCATGATGCCCCCTTACAGGAGAGGAATGGCACGCCTCAAGTATATCCTCCATCTTAGATTCAATTATGCATCTCCAAATCATGGGGTCACCGCATACACAGAACAAATAAGGCTCTTCCCAGATAAACTCTTTTACATTAGACATGAACTTCCTCCACTGATGGACTATCAATTCCGGAGGAACTATATCACTTACTAAGTAGTTAGCAATATCTGCGTACCATAGGATCAAATCCTGAGAATCATCCAACACTTGTTCATCTGGGAACGCATCATCAATCTTAATCTCATCTTTCAACTGCAAAATAGCCTCAACTTCAAGTCTGGACAAGTGGTCAGCCACCTAATTTTCAGTACCTTTGCGATCCTTGACTTCAAAGTCAAATTCTTGCAATAACAGCACCCAACGAATCAATCTAGGCTTAGCATCCTTCTTTGCCATAAGACACCTGAGAGCTGCATGATCTGTGTGCACAATCACCTTAGTGCCAAGCAAATAAGATCTGAACTTTTCAAAAGTAAACACAACAGCTAACAGCTCATGTTCAATCACAGTGTAGTTCTTCTGGCTGGATTGAGTGCTTTGCTAGTATAGTAAATTGGGTGCAGAATCTTCTCTCGTCTCTGGCCTAGGACTTCTCCTAGTGCTACTCCACTAGCATCACACATCACCTCAAATCGATCAGACCAATCAGGTGCAACAATAATAGAGGCTCAGATCAACTGCAACTTTAGGCACTCGAATGCCTTCAAGCATGCCTCATCAAACACAAACTTCACATCCTTCTCTAATAGTTTGCACAAGGGATGTGCAATCTTTGAGAAGTTCTTAATGAACCTGCGATAGAACCCAGCATGCCCCAAGAAACTTCGAATACCCTTTACCAAAATTAGAGGAGGCAATTTTTCAATCACCTCTATCTTGGCCTTGTCAACCTCGATCCTTTTTTTCAAAATCTGGTGGCCCAATACAATATCCTCTTTGACCATATAATGGCACTTCTCCCAGTTCAGTACCAAGTTGCACTCTTCACATCTTTATAGCACACAACTCAGATGGGATAGACAATCATCAAATGAATCACCAACAACAGAGAAATCATCTGTGAATACCTCAATAGTGTCCTCCACCATGTCGGAAAAGATCGACATCATACATCTCTGGAACATTGCTGGTGCATTACATAATATAACCGGCATCCTATGGAAAGTGAACGTCATATACAAACATGTGAAAGTTGTCTTCTCTTGGTCTTTAGGAGCAATCAAAATCTAATTGTATACTGAGTAACCATTAAGAAAATAGTACCATCCTCTACCAGCAAGACGGTCTAACATCTGATCTATGAATGGCATCGGAAAATGATCCTTTGTAGTCTATGAGTTAAGCTTCTGATAATCCATGCAAACACACCAGCCTATAACTGGACTCATAGGAATCAGCTCATTCTTAGAATTGGGAACCACAGTGATTCCACTATTTTTCGGCACACACTAAACTGGGCTCACCCACTTGCTATCCACAGTAGGGTAAACCACGCCCGTATCCATCCACTTGATGATTTCCTTCTTGACAACTTCTTGCATAGGCTGATTCAACGTACACTGATGCTCAATACTCAGAATGAAATTTGGATCAAGCTAAAAAAAATTCGTGCATATGCCTAGTGGGATACCAATGATGTCAGCAATAGACCAACTAATGGCCCTTTTAAACCTCTTTAATACAGACATAAGTGCTTCAACTTTCCCTTCTCCTAAGTAAGCTCAAATAATCACAGGCAAAGTGTTGTTGTCTCCCAAGAAAACATAACACAAGTGTGATTGTAGTGCCTTGAACTCCAAGACTAGAGGCTCCTCAATAAATAGTCTGGCTAGTGGGGTTACTCTATTCTTCATGTCCAGATCAAGCTTCTTTAGAGCATAAGAGTAAGTACCCATACCAGCAAGTGCTTCTACCATGTCAGCATACTCATCAATGTTTACCCTATCAAAGTTTATGATCACGGCTGCAAGTGCTTCAACACCAAGTCATTCCTCAATTGGAATGGACAACTGTTCTTCATCCACAACATCAATGACTAAGACCACTCATATATCATCATGGTGTTTCATTCATTGGCACAGATTAAAAGTAACTTCTTTATCATTCAGTTTGAATTTTATCTACTCTATCTCTAAGTCAACTAAAGCACATCCTGTGGCAAAGAATGGTTGCCCCAAGATGATCAAGACCTCAAAATATACCTCACAGTCTAAAATCACAAAGTTTACTGGGAATATAAAGGACTCCACTTTCCCAAGTACATCATATAAGATATCTATCAGCTTTTTCATAGTGCGATCCGCAATCAATAGCTGCATTGTCATCGATATGGGGGCTCCTAATCCCAACTGTCTAAATACTGCTAAAGGCATTAGATTAATTCTCGCACCCAAGTCACATAGTGCCTTTGTAAAATAGAATGCTCTAATTATGCACGAAATAGTGAAAGCTCCAGGATCTTCTCTTTTCTGCACAAGAGAACGGAAAGCTATTGCACTACAGTTGTGCAAATTATCTACGGGCTCAAAATTTATAGTTCTCTTCTTTGTCACCAAGTACTTCATGAACTTTGCATATCCATGCATCTACTCGAGAGCCTCAACCAAAGAAATATTAATCTAAAGTTGCTTTAACATAGAGATGAATTTTCTATACTACCGTTTTTAGCCTTCTTGGATAGTCTCTGTGGAAATGGAGCAGGAGGTTTAGGAATAGGCTTTACAACTTCAGTGACTTCCTTCTCCTTCCTCTTGGTCTTAACTGGCACTTTTACAAGTTGGCTTTCCTCATTACGCTTTACCTCAGATTCAACTACTACTTCAATTGGATCGTTTTCAAGCTTAGTTTGATCCTCAACAACTGTAGGGATATGAGGGTCAACTGTCTTCTTTTTTCTTTGAGTAGTCACCGCCATGCAATGTCTATCATTCTTTGATTTCTAAACTGTATCACTTGGAAGAGTGCCATTTTGACATTGATTTAGGGTTGTAGTCATTTGGTTCATATGCGTCTCAATCTACTTTATAGCAACTGCATGTAAATCTACCTTCTAACTTATGCTTGAGATGTCAGCACACATCTCTTTCAAGTTACCATCCATAGAATCAACCTTATGTAAGACCTTGGCCAATAGCTACTTAATGGTTAGTTGGTCTGGCCCTACTTCACGATTTCCAGGAGGGACATACAGGCCGCTTCTATCCTTATTGTAGCCATCCCTCTTGTTCCAATCACCATCTATGTCTCTACCCATGCTCATGTCTCTATATCTAGATCGATTGTAGTGGTTATCTCGATCTCTGTTCTAACCTTGATTTCCTTGGCCATTGGCCCAGAAACCTGCCACTTGATCATTCAGATAACTATTTTTTTCATTGGATTCATGTTCATCATGTCTTGTGCATTCCCTTGTGAACCAACACATTCACCTTTTCTGCTTCATTATTGAGGATTGGCTTTGCGATTAAATCAATACTTTTCTTTAGTCCAGCCATATCATATCTAAGCTCATGCAACTCCTGCTGGTCTAATGATTTCCCAACAACATAAGTTCCTATTGCACCCTCAGAGTCTCTTGTATGCCAGGCCCTGTTCATCTTGGTGACTCTGTCAAGAATCTCATATGCTTCTGCAAAAGTGTTTTCCATGACTTTCCCCTCGCGACTGTATCAGCAACTGCCTTAGTGTTCGCGTTCAATGCTCTGTAGAAGATCTCCAATAAATAATCTAAAGGGATTCCATGATATAGCCCTTGTTTCATCTTTTTATTGAACCTAAGCTAGGTCTCATATAGTGCCTCTGTGCTCAACTGCTTGAAATTATGTATCTTCTGTTTGAGTTGCAACATCTTTGATAGAGGGAAGAACCTCTCCAGAAACTGACTTTTTAGTTCCCACTATGTAAATATTGAAGCATCAGGAAGCTCAGTAAGCCACAATGTTGCTTCTCCAGTCAAAGAAAATGGGAACAACTACAACTTGATAGCATCTTAGTCTACCCCTTGAAGGTTGTACACCTTGAAGATCCCCACAAAGTTAACCAAGTGTAAATTAGCATCGTTAGTGGGCTTGCCATAAAATAATACCTTTAGGTTTAGTAGTTGGATCATAGTGCTAGTGATGTCAAACTTTGTACCATCGGGCAGATGTGGAAATACTATGGGACTTGTTATCCCTACGTCATTAATATCATCATCATCCTCCACATTGTAGCGAGGGATGTGTTGGGGTGGTTTAATATGGTGGCACCTTTGCCGTTTTGGTGCAACTTGATCTTGAGGTACATTGCGTTTGGCTACCTCTTCTCGTGCAGCTTGAGCAAGTGCAGCTCGAGGAGCAGATTCTTGCCTTGCTTGCCTTGCTTGCCTTGCATGTTTAGCTTCAGCATTTTGATTTGCTAGGTATGTGGAAACCTGAGCATCTTGCACAATCTGCACATCTTCTTCAGCTTTCTGCCTCTGTTATTCGTCCACCAACATCTGAACTGTGGCCTGTTCAGGTGTCTCAGTAACCCCATCCTTTGCCATGTTTCTCAAAGTTCATTAGAGTTCAGGATCGAATAGAATCAGGGGATTGCCTTGAATCTTTGTACTGGGCATGCACAAGTGTGCAACCTGTGGAACAAAACAAAAACAAGAAACTAAAATTAGGAAATAAGGACTAATAGTGAAACAAACACAATCTCTCTTAATCCTAAACCGTATTGCTCGGCAATGGCACCAAAATTTGATACGCCTAAATTACACCTCCAAAAGAAGCATAAAATGGTCGATGTTCAAATATAGAACCCAACAAAGTTTGGGGTCAATCCCACAGGAAATATGGTAGGACTAGGATCAACTATGTTTATCCGCGCTCTTAGCCATTTATTTCCCAGAAAAGGGGGTTTTAAAGTAAAAGTAATGTTTGTAATTAAGAATCGAACAAGTAAAAAAGTAAAAAATTTCAAGTATTATAATAAATGAGAGAAGCAACTAGGGCAGTGTTCCCCATGAGATCATAACGCAGTATGGCGACATACCAGTAATCTAGTCTAGTGCTATGTATGCAAGATCAGTAAGTTAGGTTCTCCTAAACGGATGGTTGCCAAAATAGAAGAATGTCACCATGCAACTTGGTTAATCTACGGGCGTTTGTTTTGCTAACTGTCATGCCCCAAGCCTACACCCTGGACATAACACGGGACCTGTGACCACAGGTAATCCTAAGATAACCCTTCTTGCTGGAATATTTCATGAGCAACTAAATAGAAACAGATAAACTAAAAAATATTATGCGGAAACTGAAACATATGATGAGCTCTTGAAGAGTACTGTAATAAACTGAACTTTGATAAATTGAACTACAACTCATTTGAAAAATGATACAACTGACTAACCGACTGTCTATGAAGCCTCTACTAACACTGACTATGGTTAGATGGGACATGAACCCCAACTATCTTTAATCAATGTATAACAACTGAAATAACTGCTATAACTACTAACTGACTGGAGTTTCTGAAAAGGAAGAACTCGTTCCTTGCTGACTGGAAGCTGCAATCTGTATGTCCATGATCCTGGGAGCTAGCACTAAAACTTGAATCATTAAAACGATACAGCACAAAAAGGTATATGATCAGTACTTTAAATGTACTGAGCATTTGAGATACTACACTAACTTTGAAAACATGAGAAAACATGTTTATACTAGAAACATAACTGAAAGCTGGACTTAGTATGGATATCTCAGAATGCATAAGTCAACGCTGTAAAATATGGGCTTTTTACTAAAGAGTATAAAACATTTCTGAATTATAACTGTGAGACACATAGACTATAAATCAACTAAGCATGCTGAAAATACCAATAAGTTGTTTAAAATTGTAAATTGAATCTGTAGTACTCAGGCCCAATCATAATAAGCATAAAATCTGAAAGGCAATGATATTCTTAAAAATATGATTAAAAGCTGTAAAACTGAAAAATATGATTAAAAGCTGTAAAACTGAACTGAGGTCCTAGTACATAGCTACTGAGTCTAATTCTGTTGGAGAGTCTATTAATCAACATAAACCACGTGAGCTAAACATGGAGTCTGATGTATACGCCCCATCGAGAGAACCCAATATACCTTGCCAGGGTATAAAGGCATAGTTGATATGATTACTAGTTCTGAGGCCCAACTGAGGGGCTAAATAACCTACAGTGACATGTAGTTCTGGGACTTTAGGTACGCTGAACCTTAGTCCAACTCGGTGCTAAGTACTACTCCCAAACTGAATGCTGATAGCTCATTTAAAATTAAAAGTTTTGGAATTCTACATCAGAACCTAATTAATCTAGATGATTTCTGAAAGACTGTATAACTGAAAACTATTCATAAAGCATGTGGACATATCTAGATGTCATATTAATTATGAAGCTTACTAAGTTCGTAATCATTGATGGTATATCTTGATACCATGCTAATCACAAGACCTACTAAGTTCATCATCATTGATGGCATATGTTGAAAGTCCATATTTAAAATATATTCTTGTAAAACATACTGAAGGTAAACTGATGCCTTCTAAATCATGCATAGTTCTTTCTTACTAAAATAACTGGATTGAAAATCATGCATACTTATGTAGATTGAGTGCTGACAATCTGAGCTGAGCTCTGAAAGAGAAGTTAACTCGTGAGAAGTTTCGAAGAGAACCTGTAGACTGAAAACTGACTAATTTCATGCTTGAAAAGTAATTTAGGTCAAATGCTGAAGAAAACCCATTCTCATGAAAATACTACAATTGTAGGCTAAATTCTCGATTTCTTAAAGTTCTTGTAAAAGATCATGAGGGTCATTGAAAACATGGTGCAAATCTTCTTAAATAGGATATAAATCATGTAGAAATCATAAGGATTGAATTATGTAAAATTTAGCATGATTGGGTAAGAACCCTAGTTTCTGACATCATGAAATTTGAAATAGATGACTGAGGTTTTGGGAATAAGGGCAAACTAAACCCTTACTGAATACCCACTTACCTAGTTGTAGAAGATTCTTGAATTAGTGAAGGAGTTCTGAAGCTTTGGAGAAGGAAGCCCTAGGTTGAACTTGGAGAAGAATGCTTTTTTTATTCTTCTTGAAACTGACTTGAGTGAAAACTAACTTGTTTAAAGAAAATTGCTAAACAAATGCTGTGAAAATACCTTAGGGGTCCTATTTATAGGCAATTCCAAATAAAAATCTGGATTGGTCTAGGAAAGGAAAAAACATCCAAAACGGTCGCCAAAACGGTCCGTTTAGGCCATAAATGGACCATTTTCTTAAGCGTTTTAACTCCCTAAATTTTATGAGTTTTTGTCCCTAGAAACGATTGGGAAAACGGACTATTTTCCCTGAAAACAGACTGTTTTCTCTTCCATTTTAACTTTCAAAATTCGATGGACTTTTGATTAGACAGATGTCTTCTTGGTACACTAATCATAACCTTTTACTCTGGACTCGGGTTAATGCGCGATTGGTGGAGTTAGAAAGAACACTCAAAGACCTTTAATTTGGTGGGTGATAGGCCACCTAACACTTTATATTCTAGGAGTTATGATTGTTTGAAGTTGACCCTAGTTTAGTCTTACATGTAAACTTCTTTGGTTGAGGTGATTTCAACTTAACTTGTTGAGAGGAGTTTCTTATGAACATTATTTGCATTCAAAACTCTTCCCACACTAGGAAATTGATCATGACTCTTATGAAAAATGGTTTGGGTCTTAGCTTAGAATTTTTGGGGTGTTATAATATCTCCCCCTTAGGATCATTCGTCCTCGAATGAAGAGTAACTAGGCTGGGGTTATGGGGAAAGGAGTTGCAATCCCACCAACTGACTTCTAAAAGTTAGAATATTGATATGGTAACTGATTTCTGACTGAAATATGAGCCAATCTAAATTTGTAAGACCTATATGCATACAGAGAGCATAAGAACACTGATGGAATATGAAACAAAATATCCAACCTGATAAATGGTCTGTATTGAGAGAGATAGAGTAGGGACTCAGCTAAAACTCATTGAGAATGAATGCATTCTTAGAATTTGCAACTAAGTGAAAGGAACATAAAACTAAGAGGAGTAACTGTATGAGAAGACTATTCTCTCTTAACTGAACTTAGTGCCAAGGATCAAACCAAATGTAGGGCCTTCTGGCCTTAGGAATGATTACTGAAAGGTCTGAACTAATCCGATATGAGAAGTCTACTATCTTGCTAGCTGAAGCTACTGGACATAAGGAATGAACACCCTAGGCAAGGAGTAAGAACAAGAGTATTCCTGCTTTAAATAATGTTGTTGACCACCTTTTTGCTTAGGAACACCTTTTTAACTACACTTAACTAAAATTCTCACTTATACACATATAGATGTTGAGGTATGAGTCTAACCACCTTCTTTCACCATGTTCAAGCCTATCTCGACTGAATCTCTTGCATCTAGAGTTATCTCCCAAGAATGATATTTCTTCTTATAACAAAAATCAACTAACCTTGAGCTCTTAATCAATGGGTCACGAGTCACGCAAAACAAAAGCCCACATATATTTCATCATGATATTCAAGCCTTTTACTATGATCATCTCATGATTTCTTTGCAGCTGACACTATCTGAGACTTTTATCCTCTTCCCTAGCATATCTAGAAGCTGCAACTTCAAGAACTTTTACAAAGAGACATACCAAAATTCCTCATCTAACTATTAGACATGAATGATCCTTACCTCGCAACTCATCCACACCTACAAGCTAAGGTGGAACCACTACACCAAAAAGGAAAAATCTACTACTTCCCCTCTACTCCACTACTTAGCTCCCTGAACTAACACCTATGACAACATTGGCCAATATCACAGAAGGAGTAAAGTGGGAGCATGAGCATCAGGCATGAAAGAATACTGATCAGTCTTGACTTACACTTAGCGTGATCTAGCCACCCAAAATAAGGTGTGAGAAGTTAAGTGCAAAGGCCTGAGTGTTTCACCTCCTGGACTGGACATATAAAGCATGGTTAGAGTAAGAAAATCATAAGCATGAACTGTTCAAGAAATCTGGTCTGAGCATATACATGGCATAACATGATTTCATTAGCCATCAAGGCATATCTTGAAGACTGGACTGAGTACATAAATATGGTCATAGTGGGAGACATGATCTTTCATATATGACGGGTCTCATGGCACAAAGCTGGGATTCATAAAATCATAGAGTAAGACTGGAATCGCTGAGTTGAGCATGAACGTGAATTTGTATGGAATGCATGAACTTGTTCATGAGTATGGCACAAATACATCTAAGTATAGTGTCATTTTGACTGAAGTGCTAGGAAATCCGCTGGAATAAAAATGGATTGATATACCATCATAGCTCTTACTAGAATTCTATACTAGTAGAGTTACAAGACTCATCTTGGTTCATTATTCTATCATCTCTCTCTTAGCTCGAGAGTCACCCTTGTAGTCTGTAGATCTCTCTCCCAAACAAGACTATAATTAACTAACCATGGTAAGGTTGGGGTATCACTGTACTCCTGGATGCTAAACTTTCCCTGATAGGTTGTAATTGAAGATGCTATACCCTTGCTAGGTCTGCTTCTGACGTATCTCTTAGCTTTCTCTTCAATTTTAAGGCTATCACTAGAGGACTTAGACTCTTACTGGCGCACCTAACAACTTCTTCTAACACTTAGCAATATGACCTTTGTATATTCATCTACTAACATCACATCTCTAAGTTTAAATCTGCTCAAATTAACTAAATTAAAGCCATACTAAGAAACTCAACATCATCTATTTGTAATCTCCTGAATTCATCTCTAAGAACACCATATAATATACACCTAGCCTTCTCCATAAATAATAACCTGAGAATTCCAAACTAGTCACATATAGCACCATAGAATGTTTGAACACCATGCCACCACATATTATTCTGGATATACATCTACCCTCCTACCATTAAGGGACCTTCTTCACCTAGTTCATATATGCTCTAAGATGACTATGGCTATAGACTTCCGTCCATCAGTATCCCAATCTTATGGTTATTATACTTATGAATCCATACACCTAGCTCTGGGGTCATTCTGCTACTTATCGCCCATAACATTTCAATTCACACTAACTCTTGAGCGACTATACTACCCAAGTGCTTATAGGACCATAATTTTTGGTTGAGGCACCATTTTTAGTATAGTTTCTGGAAGGGGGTCTGAGAGCACATCCTGCTATAGGCTCAACTGCACAAGTGAAAGAGGGTACATGCTTTTGAATTAATAGACTTAATGCACTAGTGGGCTTCTCTCAAGCCCTTGTGCAGTCTTTTAACTTTCTGATTACTCTATCTGAGAGTATTTCACTGATATGAATCTGAACATAACTGTTTCCACCACCTCAAATATAAGTCATGATTGAAGGAATTTGAATAA
Source organism: Jaltomata sinuosa (assembly GCA_003996215.1). Taxonomy (NCBI): domain Eukaryota; kingdom Viridiplantae; phylum Streptophyta; class Magnoliopsida; order Solanales; family Solanaceae; genus Jaltomata; species Jaltomata sinuosa. The sequence continues at coordinate 19,579 of QJPP01006195.1, read as the reverse complement.
TGCATGAATCTGCAAAAGTTTCTTAAGGAACAGTTTTACTGCATGATCTAGAGTTGAAAGAAGGGAAATATTTCATAAATGCCCTATATCCCCTCGAAGAAAAGTACAGACATCTTCGTACCATTCCGCAAGACTCTACTAAATACAGCTTTATAGATACCCTAGGATACTTAAACTCTATGCTCTAATACTAAGTTTGTCACGCTCTAAGCCTATACCCTAGACGTAACACGGGACCTGAAACCACAAGTAATCCCAAGATAACCTTTCTTGCTGGCATATTTCATGAGCAACTAAATAGAAATAGATAAACTAAAAAATATTATGTGGAAGCTGAAACATATGATGAGCTCTTGAAGAGTACTGTAATAAACTGAAATTTTATAAATTGAACTACAACTCATTTGAAAAATAATAAAACTGACTGACTGACTGTCAATAAAGCCTCTATTAACACTGACTATGGTTAGCCGGTACATGACCCCCAACTATCTTTAATCAATGTATAACAACTGAAATAACTGCTATAAATACTAACTGACTGAAGTTTCCAGAAAGGAAGAACTCATTCCTTGCTGACTGGAAGCTGCGATCTGTCTGTCCATGATCCTGGGAGCTAGCACTAAAACCTACAACATCAAAAAGATGCAACACAAAAAGGTATGCGATCAGTACTTTGAATGTACTGAGAATGTGAGATACTACACTAACTTTGAAAACATGAGAAAACTTGTTTAAACTAGAAACATAACTGAAAGCTGGACTAAGTATGGATATCTGAGAATGCATAAGTCAACGCTGTAAAACATGGGCTTTTTACTAAAGAGTATAAAACATTTTAAAGTTATAACTGTGAGACACATAGACTATAAACCAACTAAGCATGCTGAAAATACCAATAAATTGTTTAAAATTGTAAATTGAATCTATAGTACTCAGGCCCAATTATAATAGGCATAAAATCTGAAAGTCAAGGATGTTCTGAAAAATATGATTAAAAGCTATAAAACTGAACTGAGGACCTAGTACATAACTATTAAGTTTAATTCTGTGAGAGAGTCTATTAACCGACATAAACCACGTGAGCTAAACATGGAGTCCGATGTATACGCCCTATCGAGAGGACCCAATATACCTTGACAGGGTATAAAGGTATGGCTGATGTGATCACTAGTTCTGAGGCTCAACTGAGGGGATAAATAACCTATGGTGGCACATAGTTCTGGGATTTTAGGTACGCTAAATCTTAATCCAACTTGGTGCTAAGTACTACTCCCAAACTAAATTTTGATAGCTCATTTAAAACTGAAGTTCTGGAATGCTACATCAGAACCTAATTAATCTAGATGATTTCTGAAAGAATGTATAAGTGAAAACTATTCATAAAGCATGTGGACATATCTAGATGTCATACTAATCATAAAGCTTACTGAGTTCGTAATCATTGATGGTATATCTTTATACCATGCTAATCACAAGACTTACGAAGTTCATCATCATTAATGGCATATGTTGAAAGTCCATATTTAAAATATATTCTTGTAAAACATAGTGAAGGTAAACTGAAGCCTACTAAATCATGCATAGTTCTTTCATGCTAAAATAACTGGATTGAAAATCATGCATACTTATTTAGACTGAGTGCTGATAATCTGAGCTGAGATCTGAAGTAGAAGTTAACTCGTGAGAAGTTTCGAAGAGAACTTGTAGACTAAAAACTGACTAATTTCATACTTGAAAAGTAATTTAGGGAAAATGTTAAAGAAAACCCATTCTCATGAAAATACAACAATTTTAGGCTAAATTCTCAATTTCTTAAAGTTCTTGTAAAAGAACATGCAAGTCATTGAAAATATGGTGCAAATATTCTAAAATAGGATATAAATCATGTAGAAACCATAAGGACTGAATTCTGTAAAATTTAGCATTATTGGGTAAGAACCCTAGTTTCTGACATCATTTAATTTGAAATAGAAGACTGAGGTCTTGGGCATAAGGGCAAACTAAACCCTTATTGAAACCCACATACCTGGTTGTAGAAGATTCTTGAATTAGTGAAAGAGTTGTGAAGCTTTGGAGAAGGAAGCCCTAGGTTAAACTTGGAGAAGAACGCTCTTTTTTTTTCTTCTTGATACTGACTTGAGAGAAAACTAACTTGTTTAAAGAAAATTGCTAAAAGAAACCCTGTGAAAGTACCCTAGGGTCCTATTTATAGGCAATTCTAAATAAAAATTTGGATTGGTCTAGGAAAGGAAAAATGCATCCAAAATGGTCGCCAAAATGGTCCATTTTGGCCACAAACAGATCATTTTCTTAAGCATTTTAACTACCTGAATTTTATGAGTTTATGGACCTAGAAATGATTGGGTAAATGGACCGTTTTCTCTTCCATTTTATCTTCAAAAATTCTATGAACTTCGGGTCAGACAGACGTCTTCTTGGTAAACGGATCATAACTTTTTACTTCGGACTTGGATTAATGCGTGGTCAGTGGCATTGGAAAGAATACTCGAAGACCTATAATTTGTGGGTAATAATCCACCTAAATCTTTATATTCTAGGAGTTATGGTCATTTGCAGTTGACCCTAGTTTAGTCTTACATGAAAACTTCTTTGGTTGAGGTGCTTTCAACTTAACTTGTTGATAGGAGTTTCTTATGAACATGATTCACATTCAAAACTCTTCCCACACTAGGGAATTGATCATGACTCCTATGGAAAATGGTTTTGGTCTTAGCTTAAAAATTTTGGATTGTTACACTAAACCTTACAAAGGATCCCAGATTAGCTTTCCCCGGGCAAGTTCAAGCTAATTAGGTAAGGGTTGGCAGCCTAAAATCTCCATTGTATAATCCCCTTTCTCATTTGTTACCTCTTTGGTCAATAAAGTAGGAATAATATTGAGTTATAACATTTGCAACCGTTAAAAATCAATCAATATGAGAGGAAGAACAATACATGCATGAACACCTTCCTAGGATTACCAAGTATTTTACCTACTTTGTTAATCCTTCATGGTTCCCACAACCCTAGTTGTGGATTTAGCTACTCATGGTTGTAAGAAAATAATCATATTTAGATAAATATATCATGAGTATAACTTACAAAGACAAGTAAAGAGAACCGGAATCTTGAATTCTCAAGAACACTTCAATAATCAAGAACGAAACTTGAATTCTCAGAAGTATAGAATAAAACTCAGCAATGTGTTATGATGTCTCAAAGTTGCATAAAAATTGCCAAATAATGCGTGACCTCCAAAATAAAACCGTAAGAAATGTATTTATAGACAACAAAGACCAAATCCTAACAGAACTAGGAGAGCTGGAATGCGTCAGTTCTGACATGAAGGCTCCATGGGCCATCGTGGGTGCCACAGGCATCGTGGGTGCCCGTCCAACCTTCTATCACTTCATGTCTCAGGACCTCTTCCTTATTTCCATGGGCAAGTATGACGAGCCATCGTGGTTGCCACAGACATTGTGGGCAACTCATCGTCTAACTCATCTGCTCCTCCAGTGCCTCTGGGTCATTTTGATGGGCATATGCGATGTCCCATCGTGGATCTCACAGGCGTCATGGTAGGACATCAAACTTTGCTTCTAGCCTTTATCTCCTATGGTCCATTTCCACGAGCGGTGTGACATCCCGTTGTGGCTTTGATGCCCGTCCCAACTAAGTCGTGGGATGGGTTTTGCCTTTAACTCTCACTCTCTCATTTTGACGTCCCCTCCCATGAGTCGTGGTGGATTCCACGCCCGTGGGGCATGACTTTTAGCTCAAAAAACAACAATTTTTTAGTCTTTTTGTCTTTTCAACACTTTTCCCTGCACATGTAGCAAACGGGAATCATATCTAACAAAACACACTTAAGAACTCCTAAAATCTTTAGTTTTAAGCGTCAAAGGTGTTGTGAAATCCTGACACATCATCTGTGCACATAGTTTTTCACATAGAATTTTCCAAATTTTGATATTGAATTGGATTACACATAGATAAAAGTACAATTGTAGCTTTTTCTTTTTCTTTGGGGTGAAAACTCCATTATTGGATACAAAAGCTTGAAATTGAATTTAAATTCTTGTTATAGAAGGAATTGAAGTTGACTCATATGGTATAATTTCTTTTCCTAATATTATGAGTAGCTAAATTCATATCTAAGAGTGTGTGCAAGATGGGTGTATGAAATTGTAATTGGGTTATTTGTGCTTAGAATAAATTCTTATGTGTGGATTTATTGAATATTTAAAGTTTTAATTATAAAATTGATGGTATCAAACATTGATGGAGTTCTCTAATTTTTGTCTTGCTTGAGAAACAAGACTAAAATTGAGTAAGGATTCATGGTAAGGATTTAGGTATTTCCCATCTAAGGATTGAGACTTGGTTTTAATGATGACCTACTAAATGAAAAAATTTGTGATGTGCTAAATGAACCTCAATTTAGTGATGGTCTTGATGCAATTGATCATGTGGATAGTCATGTAGATTCCTTGCATCTAGATAATAATTCCTTGATTAGTGATTTTATTTCTAATTTCTCTCAAAGAACTCTTGTGATGGAATGTGTTTTAAGGATAATATTTTATTTGATGATGATGTGACTATTGCAAGGGTACATAGTGGTAGTTCTTGTAATGTCAAAAGTGTAGCTACTCTTGGAGGCTACACATTGTTTGGAAATCTACTATGGGATGATGACACCCTTTCCAATGAAGGAACTTCCTTCTTGAGGGATTGTGGACCTTTTACTTGTGAGGTGAGGCTTGTTCAAGATGACAAGCAAGATGTGGGTGAAGGTTGTACTAACTACCCACTTGATGATATTCTCCTATCACTTTTCAAAAGGGATGATACTTTGGGTAAAGACAACATTGATTTGCTTGACTATTTGAGAAATCTATATTGTGATTGTCCGTATGAAATTAGTGATGATTGTGACCTTTTGTATGACACCCCACCTTTGTTTGATAAATATGAGGATGAGTTAGTTAATTCATGTGATGACTTGACTTATAACTTCCTTGATTTTGGTAGTGATTTGGGTGAAATTGGGGTTCTTGTTTTGAGGAGGGAGGTGACACTTATCTAAAGTTTGGTACTTCATCCATGGAGTCATCTCTTGTTGATGCCCTTCCTTATGATGTAAAGTCTTTCTTGAGGATTCCTAATCCACTTGATGGACTAAATTGGTGTGGGAAAAGATTTTCCACAAAGAAGAATATTATTCAAAGAAGGGGAGCAATGTGAAGGTTAAAGAGAATTCCCTTGATGTGGACTATGCCAAGGCTTCTAACCTAAAGGGTGAGAAGATGCTACATGGATCTTGGTGTAGGACCAATGATCTTAAAGGTAAAACTCTCTCTCTCTTGATAGACTTGATTATGTGATTGACTCATTTGTGAAGTCTTGTCAAAGGAGGAGTCTTAAGAAGGAGGATCATTGGAGCAAACCACCTTGGAAACAAATTCAGTTTGGTGCCTTACAAATTTCTAAGCCTATGGATGGTATTGTATTCATGGCTTATGCTTATCCTTGGACTTTCTAAAGCCATGGAGGTAAGATCTTCTTATGATAAATATAGTAGTGACACTTCTAATCTTTCACGTGATTCTAACTTAGTGTTATTACTTGATGGGCTTGAATGTGACATGTTTGCTCATTTTTTTGGGGGATACCTTTGTATTTGACCCCGGTGATGAAGTGGAACTAATTCCCTTATTGAAGTGGGCTAGTGCCTTTGGTGGAGTCATAACTTGGGTTGACCTAGTTTATGACATTGCACTTATCCATGAGGGTTATAACTTGTATGTTGACTTAAGGGGAGAGATATACTTCTTGAAGTATAGAACCAATGTGGACTTGTGTATTCATTTGCCTAAATATATCGGTTCTCTTGATTTACCCTTTTGTCAAGGTTACTTGAGTTTCCTAGTATCTCTTGAATTGTTTGAGTACTCACTCTTTCTAAATCATTTTGATACTTGGTTATATCATAAGAGTGAGTAATTTGGAGTGTTGAATACATACTATGCTTGCTTTAGGTATTATGTGCACCCTATGATTATTACCTTGTTTGGGTTGGGAGAGGACTTGTACTCATTCTCTTTGATTTTTTGAAAGATTGGATTCGAGGATGAATCCTTTTCAAGAAGGAGAGGATGATACGATATCGCCCGTTGCCATTCATGATAGACCTATCCATCAAGGTCAACTCAAGAGAAACCAAGCTATCAAGTCATGATGGAACAAAGAGGAGCTTGGGAGAGTCTCATTGAATGTCAAATAAAGAAATTTCACATTTGTATGATTGCTTGAAAGGAATAAGGAGAAGACAACATGAAGATGGTTTCTACCAGAGCTGTGCGAAGCCATGTACGACTAGCACAATGGATGGTGTGAATGTCACCTCACTTCGCACCATGATGTGCGACCATGTAGTCTAGGTCACTTTTGGGCTTTATTTTAAATAGCCACTTTTGGGCTATGTTTGTAAGAGGCATACTATAAATAGATGCCTTAGCTAGATTATGTTGAACTGAGAATTGAAGAACTCCTTGAGAGTGTAGTAGACTTGTGTCAAAGTTTCAAAAATTCCCCAGTTTTTAGTGACGTTCTTCCTTATCTTTCAACGCACTGATCCGCAATAATATAGATTCAATCAATGAGTTTTTTCATAACCCCATCACATAACAACTTTGTTACCGCCTTAGGAATTAACAATTAGATTTCACCTTAGCACATAACAATCAATTAATTGTCTCAATAATCAATCACTACTTATTACCATGGTCTCAAAATATATAAAGTTTATCATCTCTTTTAGAACTCACCATTTATCTCATCAATAACCATAATCACCTTAAGCATTAGCTTAGCATATTATGAATCTCCACATATTGACACATGACAAGTCAATCATTGTTTATTACATGCTTCAAATCCCTTAACATCATATCATCAAATAACTAACAACTAATACATTGTCACACATAATCAACTAACCAACTCATTTACATGACTCTTACGGTCAGATACCAATTGGAATTAGTTAGATACCAATTGGATCCACCCAGGTACTAGTTATATTCATTGAGATACCAATTGGAATCAATCAGATACCAATTGGACTCAACTCAGGGAGAAAATAGACTGGGACAGCACGATGGGAAATACGAAAGTGAAATAACTCCTAAATGCCTCATAGTTCCTTAAAGATTTGATATGGACTTCAACACACCAATCCGCATGACTCTACTTGATATAGCTCTTGTACTCGAGAGATTGGTAACCTAGGATCTGATACCAATTTTCATGGCCTAACTAATGGTGGATCATGTGGGCACCTACTTGATTCTATTCGATAGGACACACCTCTTATTTTCCCAATATGATTAAGTGGAAGTCTTCTAAAATAAATTATAAGATAATAGTAACTGAAATTGATATTCATAACTTAACAAAACTTAAAAACACACTATTGTTTTAAAGATTAAAATACAACCATTACCCAAAATCTATTACACTTTTAGCGAAGCTATATTTTGAAAGTGAAGGAGCATTAAATGTCTTACCGGTCCCTTGCTCTGTAGACCCCTATTATTTTGATTATGACCTGAACGCCTATCTAGGAAGAACCTTTCTAGTGATTGATAACTCTAGATGTTTCTTCCTTGCTTTGAGTATCTTTTCATAGCTGACCTTTTTGCTAGAGCGTATGATTGGAAATATTGCCTCTATAATTCTAGTTTAAGATTCCTATGAGAATACCCCTAGGGCCAGCTCTAACTTATTAAGGTGGAAACTATTATTGAATTTACATGGTCATCCTCCACCCAAATTTTGTACTCGTACATGTTGTGCACATCAACCCAAGTAGTTTTCTCAAACTAGATTAAGTTTTCCTTCAGCTTCTATGAAGCATCTAAACTAAGCGATTCAATCCCTTGGTGAAAGCTTCTACTGCCCAGTCATTAGGTGCATATGGTAGAAACATTCTTTCCTTTTGGAACCTTATCACAAATTCTTGGAGAAGTTCTATGCCACTTTGCGTGATCTTGAAAATATTTGTCTTTTGGGTCTGTACTTTTGAAGCCCCACTGTGCTCCTTTATGAACTTATTTGCAATCATAACAAAGGAGCCAATTAAATGTGTAGGTAGAAGAGAATACCAAGTCAAAACTTTGGCAATCAGTGTTTTGCTAAACTTCTTAACCAAAATCATCTCGATTTTATCTAGAGCCAGACTATTTCCCTTGATTGTCATAGTATATGCCAATATGTGCTCATGTGGATTGGTTGTCCTGTCTTGCTTGACAACATCTGACATATTAAACCTTTTTGGGATTAAGGTTGGCATAGCGCTCGACTTGTATGCTAGTTAAGTCTACTTTATCGAGTCAGAACCCTTCAAGACCCATGGGGCTTTGAGAATTTGGTCCATCCAGGTGTGAATTTCCTTTAAGCAATTTAGAAACTCGGTCCTGAAGGGATCCTTTAGATTTTTCTCATCCCTAAAGCTTGTATCAGTACCTCCGACCCTATTATCTTCCAGCTGCATAGATAAATCTTCTCTGATGGTGGAGTCGAGACTTCTAGAGCTAGATTTTAGGAACCTCTGATATGGTGGAGTAGGGTTATGCTTTGAACATTTCATGTGAGGAGTTTCATTATTTTACCCTACTAGGAGGCTAACTGCCTTATCGTTTCCTCCATGCTCATATCCCCACTATTCATGTTGTTTGTTTGTCCTTCATCATTGAATTCATCTGCGTCATTGGGAATATGTTGCATCCGTACATCAAACACTCTATGAGGCACATAGTCGTGATTTCTACCATTCAATTTCTAGTAAATATTGTCCATGGTGTTTGTTATGATGTTGGTGAAATTTCCTTGCAAAGAGAATTCTACAAAGTTATAAAATAGAGAATTAAGAGATCAAAACAATACCACAATTTCCCTGACCCCTTAGTTGGCACTAAACTATTTACCCATAAAATATATAATTAGATTTATCAAAGTGATTTAAGGACACGTGAGTTAAATTGATCTTCCAATATAAAGACACTGAAATAAATCACTACAACGGAAAGATTAATGAATTTGACAATAATAAACTAATGAGCAATGTATTGATTCATGTAAATTAAGTCGTGGTGGCCTAAGAATAGTATGTCTGAAGTCTCTTGAGAACCAAAGAACTAGGAGCCTTTCAGCTTAAAAAATGTGAGCTTACAATGAGTTGACTAAAATTGTGGAAACCTTAATACAGATAAATACTGTACTATTTATAAAAAAAACAGGGAACAATTTGTGTAGGGTTTGCCCCTCTTGTAATCCTCCACTAGATTACTAACTCGGCAGTTGTGTATTGGCCAAAGAGAAATTTGACCTCTTACGTGATTTATAAACTGACGATCATATCTTATCTTTATCTTTTATGGTATGTCTCTATATCCAAGAATATATCTTCGGGCTAGATGGGCTATGTTGTTATGGCACTGGTCCTAATGACGTTGATTCTGAAGTTTATCAAATTGAGTTGAATTCACCAGTATGGTTCTAGAATTGTTGTCCAATTTTTCTTGACCGAACCGCTATAATTGTTCATACTCTCCATGTGTTGGAGTATCATTCATTCACCTAGACAAGGTTGGTTTCACCCCATATAACTTGCTTTGCGGCTAATACTATCATTAGAATGATCACATCTGTTGTAATTCATGACTTGTACTAGAAAGACTTAAATTTTTTATAGATAAATCTCTAAATTAATTAAAGAACTTTAGTCAAGTAACTTAAGACTCAAAAACCTATCACACAAAATTTACACAAATTCTAGTAACATCATATTATTCATGGTCTAATTACATTTAGAAGAAAAAAGTTCAATGAAAATCTAAATATGTAATGACCCTTCCGGTCATTTCCACGTATAAGTTTTGAAGTCAAGCAAAATCGACAAAAGTTATCGTAAATTCTTTAAGAAATTTCCTGAACTTTGGGTCAAATGTCTCAGGGCTTTTCTCCCAATATATAAAGAGTTAGAAGTCCCCCAAAATACCAAATCGAAGGTCTACGGGTCTAGTTTCCAACGCACAAAACCTCACGTCCAACTGATCTCGGAGTAAAAAGTTATGACTGTTTTACCGCGGACTGTCTGGCAGGAAATGGGTTACGAACCGGATCGCGAACCGGGTCGGGTTAAACTCGATTTAAGCCTCAACTTCACGTTTTAAAACACCATTTCAGTTCCGAAATAGTGATAAAACATAAGGGAGGATCCCGAGAGAATTCTTGAGTAACAAAATCGTGCGTTGGTGAATTACGAGCCTAAGCCTAAGAATTTTATTAGCATCGCGCGTGTACTTGAAAAATATTTTGTTACGATATAATTGTATATGTATTTATTTTATAAGGTTTTTTATACATTTTTTTATTTTAACGGAGATAGTAAATTTAGTTATGTTGAAAATTATTATTATAATATAGTAGGTTTTGTTTGAAATGATTTTCTATGAATTATGGTATATTTAAAATATTATATTTATTTTATCACGAATTTATGCAATACCCAAGTATATAAATAACGGGATAGAAATAGTGTTTTGTTGGCTTGTAATTGCCACCTCCACTCCACGTGTAGGTGGAGGGGGTGGCCAGCAGGTACCAACTAAAGGAGGTGGCATCACATAAGCATTCTCATGATGCTAATTTCTAAGTAGGTATATATTAAGTAATTACACTAGTTAGTGCTACTGTGAGAGCAATTTAATGCAAATTGCCTACTGCCGTGACTTATATATCTACATATATATATCTTCACTATGTTGGATATATATGGAACATTAGAGGGGTTTGGTAGAGAAACTATATTTTGATGTTATGTTTAATTTCGGAAAGGAAATCAATTATCTACGTCAAGTTATTCAAGCCCGAGTTCGAGTTTGATTTCGTATTGGGGATTTTTTGGAGAGGTTCAAGCTTGTCATCGGACGACAGGTAGGTTACGGTTTATTTTTCCTAGACTCCGCATATATAGAATAAAATTGTATTAATGGGCATCCTTGGGTTGGATTATTAGGTTGGCACCACAGACCTCGACCGCGTTATTCATGTCCGCCTACTTTTGTTCCTCCATTGATTGTAGTATTTGTCGTTATATTTTATTTACCCTTGTGGTCCTGTGAGGCCTTGTTGACTCTGGAACATAGAAGGTGGGATTTTGGGAATGTCCGCGAGTCCCGGGCATAGAATTATCCTTCTAGGCTGGTTATGCTTGCTGAGTAGCTGTGGGCCTGTGCAGGGTCGATAGGTTGATTGTGAGCTGCGGGGCAGCTATTGTGTGTGATCATACCATCTCCATGCATATAAAGAGGTTTTATCCATGTTTTACTGTGGTTTTGGCTTCGGCCTACTGGCACTATTTTCTAAACCTTGCATGGCCCGGGGGGGCCGTTTTTGATGGAAATGATTTGGAAATGGTTGATTTGACTTGTGAGTATTCTTGGGTAAAGAAAGTAAAATTATGTTTTAAAACACCAGTTTTACTACTACACTAGACTCGGCAGGGCCGGAGTGCTAGCTGAGTTTTCTTGCTTCTTGAGATGATTTTTGGCCTCGGTCGGACCGAGTACCTGAGATGACTTTTTACTGTTTAGACCCGAATACGCCCGGGCACCCTTGGAGGGGTTTTTGAGACATTTTCCTACTACTTTAGTCCTGGACAGGGTCTGGGCATTGCATATTCGAGACTGGGTCTCCATCCTGATACCGGACTTGCTTCCGGATGACATGTTCTGATACTGAGTTTTAGTATGGGGTCTGGGACCTCCATGGACCTTGCCATCTGGGCCAGGGGCTACGGGCTGCGTGTGCCGGAGGAGGGGTATACAGTGGAGTAGAGGTATACGGGCAGTGTCCTTCCATGGAACCTACCTGCTGGGCTGGATCGGCGCCGGAGGAGGTACATACAGAGATACCATGGCACTTGAGATCTTCATGCATCATATCATTCATGGTTCGAGGTTCCACCCTTGTTTGTTGTTTGCTGATTGTACGCTCCGGTAGTATGGGATACCGGAGGGTTTGTTTTCACTTGTTTGTGTTCCTCGGTTGTATGGGCGGCCGAAGGACTGTAGGTAGACTCTTTCTATTTACTTGTAGAATTATTCCCTGTTACGGTTAATTATGAAATTGGTTACTGCTAGACTGTTAGTTGCTGGGTGTGAGATTGATATGATTAGTTGGACTTGATTCATGTCTCTGAGCATGCCTATCATTACTCTTTCTCTCTTCTTCTTACACTTGAGGTTACCGGTATACCGTCCATTTCGTAAACTTATTTTGTATACACTGTTATTGCAAGGATCCCAGGTGCGTTGTTCTTACTTTCACCTGTGCCTATGGTGTGTATATTCTGCTTACTAGCCTCACATGTGGTTCTGTTGTTTTCCCTCTGGGCTAGTTCCTGTGTACCTTTTCGTTGATTTCTGTGACTACTTGCTTCTATTCTGTCTATTACTGCGCTTTTATCTTATATGTGCCCAGTCGGCCTATGATACCTACTGGGTACCTTATGCTTCGCATTTGGTGCTTACCCCTACCCCCTGCATCTTTGGGTGCAGATCCTAGCGTGGGCCATCGCCGTTAGATCGTTGTGATTCATGCTTGGAGATCTGTTGGGGACTACTTCAGACTGAGGGTGAGCTCTTGGCGATCGGAGCTTAGCTTTAGTTTATCTTTTGCTTCATGTACTCTATTACCATTCAGAGATATCTGTATATATAGTTTTGGTTTATTTGCACTCCATGTATGTAGTTTGGCTCTGTACTATGATACCAGGTCTTGGGGTTTAGTTTAGTTTCCGCATATGTATATATTTACATTCCTTTTATCTGTTCTCTTCGTCTTGTTCCCTTATTTGTTAGATAGTAGCCCATTGCTAACTGTTTTGGGCTACGGGGATTGGTTCACCTACCGGGGGTTGTAGGTGCCATCATGACCGAGAAATTGGGTCGTGACAACTTGGTATCATAGCTTTAGGTTCACCGGTGTCATCGGTATAGGAGCCAATGTCTAGTAGAGTCCTGCGGATCGGGGCGGAGACGTCCGTACTCAATCTTTGGGAGGCTACGGTGGCATTTTAGGAAATTTGACTCTTTCATTGCTTCTGTGTCGTGCGTTTTACCCTTGAAGTTTCTGGAGATCTCATTTATTCTACTTCATTCTTCCGCAGATGGTTCGTACGAGATCATCGGCATCACGCGAAGATGAGCCTCCCACTCCAGCTAAGGGTCGAGGACGCCCTCGATCAGTGGCACCTGCTAGGGCTGCTAGAGTGGAGACAGAGCCCGAGAGACATGTGGTTCAGGGGGCAGCGCCAGCTCCAGCGCCAGCTCCAGTACCAGCTCCAGCGCCAGCTCCAGTACCAGCTCCAGTGCGCACCTCTGTGCCAGCTTCAGCCGCAGCTCAGTCTCCAGATATTCGGGGATTACTATTACAGCTTTTGGGTGTGATTGGAGAGCGGCCTTCTGAGGTAGCGCAGACATCCGCTCAGGGGGCAGCCCTGGGTGCACAGAGCTTAGGAGCGCAGCCGGCTACTATGGCTCCCCGTGCGGAGGTCATTCCGGTTCCATCTATTGCACAGCCTCTTGCTCCTCGCCCAGCTATGACAGAGTCATAGCAGAAGGCGTTGGGCAGGTTTTTGAGGTTAGCACCTCCGAGGTTTGCTGGTACTTCTGGACAAGATCCACATGACTTTATTACTACCTGTGAGGAGATGTTGCATCATTTGGGTTTGTTAGAGACTCACGGGGTTGGTTATACTACCTATCAGTTGGAGGGCCCAACAAAGTTATGGTGGAGGGCCCAGGTTGCTTGTAGACCACCATCGTCACCTCCTTTGACCTGGTCTGAGTTTTATGAGGCCTTTATGGCCAAGTTCCTACCCCAGAGTGATCGGGAGCGTCGCAGGGAACAGTTCACTCACCTTGTGCAGGGATCTATGACTATCTCGGAGTATGAGACCCGCTTTCATCAGCTAGCACCGTTCGGAGCTATGATCATTCCTACCGAGGTTGATAGGATTCGCAGATTTGTATGGGGTTTGAGGCCAGAGATCAGACAGCCAGCTGAGATATTGATTGCCAGTGGTCGGTCATTTCAGGCTATCGTAGACTATGCCCGCACTGTGGAGGACTTACAGCGACATGATCAGGGGTCCAGAGATAAGAGGCCTCGACATCAAGGTGTCTATAGTGGTTCCAGATATGGCGGTAGAGGTCCTGGCCAGTGGAGTCGGAGTTATCAGCCACAGCAGTACCAGGGTCAGTCCAGCCGACCGGTTCAGGCTTTCCTTCAGACTTTTGGTAGTACCCAGTTCGAGCAGGGTCAGAGCAACCATCAGGGCTATAGAGGCCAGTCTTCAAGGGGTACAGTTTCTGGGGCATCAGGTCGTGGTGGTCATACGGGATCTGCTGGTTCATCTCGACTGAGTAGGCCGTCAGGGGCTTGTTTTACTTGTGGTGCGATAGGTCACTTTTCTAGAGATTGCCCTCAGCAGGGTACAGTCCAGTTGGCCGAGCCTTTACGGGTAGTTCAGCCCCCGGCTAGAGGGGGTGGTCGTCAGAGTAGAGGTGGTGTGCCATGCGGCAGAGCAGGTGGTAGGGATGGCGGTCGGGCAGGTGGAGGTCGTCGTCAGTTTTACGCGGTCCCTAGGAGACCAGAGGCAGAGGCCTCAGATGCTGTGATTACATGTACAATTTCTGTGTGCCATCAGTCTGCTATGTCTTTATTTGATCCTGGATCCACTTGTTCATATGTATCTGCCTACTTTGTGCCTTGCTTGGGGTTGGCTAGTGAGCCATTATCTATTCATGTTTCTGTTTCGACCCCAGTAGGAGATTCCTTAGTAGTGGATCGGATTGTGAGATCCTGTATGTTATCTGTTGGTGATTCAGAGACTTGGGGTGATTTGATGATTCTTGATATGCTAGATTTTGATGTGATACTGGGCATGGACTGGTTATCCCCTCACCGTGAGGTTTTGGATTGTTATGCCAAGACCATTACCATAGCCGTGCCCGGTGTATCCCCGGTTGTGTGGCAGGGTTCTGTTAGCCATGCACCATCTGGGATCATCTCTTGTCTTCGAGCTAGAAAGTTGATTTCCCGTGGGTGTTTAGCTTAATCTAGCATATGTCCGAAGATGTTAGTGCTGACGCCCACTTCTCCTGAGTCTGTTCCTGTGGTTAGAGACTTCCTCGACTGTGTTCCACCGTGACCTGCCAGGCCTTCCACCTGAGAGAGATATGATTTTGCTATTGAGTTGGAGCCGGGCACTAGGCCCATTTCTATTTCTCCTTCCCGTATGGCTCCTGCTAAGTTGAGGGAGCTTAAGGAACAGCTCCAGGATCTGTTAGCTAAGGGGTTTATTAGACCGAGTGTGTCACCTTGGGGTGCTCCTATTTTCTTCGTGAAGAAGAAGGATGGGTCGATGCGCATGTGTATTGATTATCGGCAGCTGAATAGGGTGACAGTAAAGAATAGGTATCCGATGCCGAGGATTGATGATTTGTTTGACCAGCTTCAGGGTTCAGTCGTGTTTTCAAAGATTGATTTGAGGTCCGGCTACCATCAACTGAGGATTAGTGCGGAGGACATCCCTAAGACAGCATTCAGGACACGTTATGGCCATTATGAGTTCCTGGTGATGTCTTTTGGGTTGACTAATGCCCCCGCAGCCTTTATGAATTTGATGCATAGGGTTCTTGGCCCGTATTTGGACTCATTTGTGATAGTTTTTATAGACGACATCTTGGTATACTCGCATAGTAGAGATGAGCATGAGCAACACTTGAGGGTTATACTCTAGACTTTGAGAGATCATCGGCTTTATGCCAAGTTCTCAAAGTGTGAGTTTTGGCTTGAGTCAGTTGCATTCCTAGGGCATGTGGTGTCTAAGGATGGGATTAGGGTTGATCCGGAAAAGATTTCAGCGGTTTGTGAGTGGCCTAGACCTACGACTGTTACTGAGGTTCGCAGCTTTATTGGGTTAGCAGGTTACTACAGACGGTTCGTTGAGGGATTTTCTTCCATAGCAGCACCCTTGACTATGCTGACTAGGAAGGATATCCCATTTCAGTGGTCGGATTAGTGTGAGGATAGCTTCCAGAAGGCTTAAGGCCTTATTGACTTCAAGCCTCCGTTTTGACTTGCGTTGAGGGTCCATGAGCTTCTCCGTGTATTTGATGCTTGCTGGGGTTCCTTGTTTTGTGTTGATGCAGCAGGTCGAGTAATAGCAATAAGTTCGAGGTAGCTGAAGGTTCAGCGAGCGCAACTACCCCACTCATGACTTAGAGTTGGTGGCAGTAGTTTTCGCGCTCAAGATCTGGAGGCATTACTTATATGGAGTTCACTGTGATATCTTCACCGATCACCGTAGTCTTCAGTATATCACGAGTCAGCGGGAGTTGAACTCGAGATAGAGGAGATGGGTCGAGTTACTGAAGGACTATGACTTCAATATTTTGTATCATCCGGGCAAGGCAAACGTGGTAGCGGATACCTTGAGTCGGAAGATAGTGAGTATGGGTAGCCTAGCTTCTCTTTCAGTTTCAGAGCGACCGTTGGCCTTAGACATTCAGTCCTTGGCTAACCGTCTGGTTAGGCTTGACTTGTCGGATCCTAGCAGAGTTCTCGCCAGTGTTGAGGTTCGTTCTACTTTGATTGATCAGATTCAGAGCAGTCAGTTTGAGGATCAGCAGTTGTGTGACCTTCGTGATCGGGTTGTTCAGGGTGAGACCAGTCGGGTTACTCTAGATTCAGATGGGGTTCTGAGGTTTGATAGTCGCCTTTGTGTTCCGAGGGTTAGTGATTTGATTCAGTTGATACTTTATGAGGCACATTGTACTAGATACTCCATTCACCCTGGCACAGCAAAGATGTATAGAGACTTGAGGCAGCTTTACTGGTGGAGTGGTATGAAGCGGGATATAGCGGATTTCGTATCTCGGTGCTTGAACTGTCAGCAGGTTAAGTTCGAGCACATGAGACCTGGTGGTTTGATGCTGCGACTTCCCATTCCTGAGTGGAAGTGGGAAGGGATTACTATGGACTTCGTTGTTGGTTTGCCTCGTACTTCTCATGGTTTTGATTCCATATGGGTGATTGTTGATAGGCTGACTAAGTCAGCACATTTCTTGCCGGTTCAGACTTCTTATGGTGCAGAGAGGTTAGCTCAGATCTACCTCCGTGAGATTGTTCGGTTGCATGGGGTCCCAGCTTCTATCATTTCAGACCGCGGCACCCAGTTCACATCTCAGTTCTGGAGGGCTATTCAGCGAGATTTGGGTACAGAGGTTCATCTTAGTACCGCTTTCCACCCTCAGACAGATGGCCAGTCCGAGAGGACCATTCAGATTTTGGAGGACATGCTTCGAGCCTGTGTTCTTGACTTTGGAGGTTCTTGGGATCAGTTTGTTCCCTTGGCAGAGTTTGCTTATAATAACAGCTTCCATTCGAGTATCGGCATGGCACCTTTTGAGGCTTTGTATGGCAGGCGTTGCAGATCACCGGTAGGTTGGTTTGATGGTTTTAGTGCTGAGCCACAGAGCACAGATTTGCTTCGAGATTCCTTAGACCGAGTCCGAGTGATTCAGGGCAAACTTCGGGCAGCTCAGAGCAGGCAGAAAAGTTATGCTGATCGTAGGCTTCGTGCCTTTGATTTTAGCGTCGGTGACTTGGTGTTTCTCCGTGTATCTCCCATGAAGGGCGTGATGAGATTTGGTAGGCGGGGCAAGCTTAGCCCCAGGTACATTGGCCGTTTGAGATTCTGCAGAGGGTTGGTAGCGTTGCCTATCAGTTAGCCTTACCTCCGATGTTTTCAGCTATACATCCTGTATTTCATGTTTCGATGTTGCGTCGGTATGTCCCAGATGAGTCTCATGTGTTGCAGTGGTATTCAGTTCAGTTGGATAGGGTTTAGCCTTTGTTGAGGAGCCGACAGCTATTTTGGCCAGAGATGTCAGGAGATTGAGGTCTCGAGAGATCCCGGTTGTTAAGGTTCAGTGGAGGCACCGTCCAGTCGAGGAGGCTACCTGGGAGACCGAGAGAGATATGCGGGATCAGTATCCGCAGCTATTTTAGCCTTCAGGTACCCCCTTGACCTTGACTTTCGAGGACGAAAGCCCTTTTTAGTAGTGGATGATGTAATGACCCTTCCGGTCATTTCCACGTATAAGTTTTGAAGTCAAGCAAATCGACAAAAGTTATCGTAAGTTCTTTAACAAATTTTCTGAACTTTGGGTCAAATGTCTCAGGGCTTTTCTCCCAATATATAAAGAGTTAGAAGTCCCCCGAAATACCAAATCGAAGGTCTACGAGTCTAGTTTCCAACGCACAAAACCTCACGTCCAACTGATCTCGGAGTAAAAAGTTATGACTGTTTTACCGCGGACTGTCTGGCAGAAAATGGGTCGCGAACTGGGTCGGGTTAAACTCGATTTAAGCCTCAACTTCACGTTTTAAAGCGCCATCTCAGTTCCGAAACAGTGATGAAACATAAGGGAGGATCCCGAGAGAATTCTTGAGTATCAAAATCGTGCGTTGGTGAATTACGAGCCTAAGCCTAAGAACTTTATTAGCATCGCGCGTGTATTTGAGAATATTTTATTTAAAAGTTGAATTTGGTAAAAATTATATTATTATTGCCTTTTCAAAATATTTTAAAGGTTTATGAAAAATATTTTGTTACGATATAATTGTATATGTATTTATTTTATAAAGTTTTTATACATTGTAATATTTTAACGGAGATAGTAAATTTAGTTATGTTGAAATTTATTATTATAATATAGTAGGTTTTGTTTGAAATAATTTTCTATGAATTATGGTATATTTAAAATACTATATTTATTTTACCACGAATTTATGCAATACCCGAATAGATATATATTGGGGAGTGAAATAATTGGATTGACACCACATTAACACGTGGTGTCAATTGCATAAGTCATTGATGACTAAGTGCTGAAGATAGTGGAAAGTTAATCTATCCATTTATACGCTGATGGACTTTGGCATTTTCTCATTTTGCTCACTTTGAAAATATTCAGCAAACTTCAATTTGTTAAAGATCCCTGCTCATTCTTAAAGGCTCATTCACGTGAGTGGTTTTGTTTGTGAGAAAAATATATTTGATAAAGTAAATCAATTATCTACGTCAAGTTATTCAAGCCCAAATCCGATTCCGATTTAGTTTTGGATTTTCTCGGAGTGGTTCGAGCTTGGACATCGTTGTTCTAGCAGCTTGTCGTCGGACGACAGGTAGGTTACGATTTATTTTTCCTAGACTCCGTATATATAAAATAAAATTGTATTAATGGGCATCCTTGGGTTGGTTTATTAGGTTGGTACCACAGACCTTGACCGTTTTATTCATGTCCGCCTACTTTTGTTCCTCCGTTGTTTGTAGTATTTGCCGATATATTTTATTTACCCTTGTGGTCCTGTGAGGCCTTGTTGACTCTGGAACATAGAAGGTGGGATTTTGGGAATGTCCGCGTGTCACGACCCG
>QJPP01006193.1:0-20635 GCA_003996215.1 Jaltomata sinuosa | reverse complement strand
TGAGATTGATATGATTAGTTGGGCTTGATTCATGTCTCTGAGCATGCCTATTATTACTCTTCTCTCTTCTTCTTACACTTGAGGTTACCGGTATACCGTCCATTCTGTAAACTTATTTTGTATACACTGTTGTTGCAAGGATTCCAGGTGCGTTGTTTCTTACTTTCACCTGTGCCTTTGGTGTGTATATTCTGCTTACTAGCCT
Organism: Jaltomata sinuosa; assembly: GCA_003996215.1. NCBI lineage: Eukaryota > Viridiplantae > Streptophyta > Magnoliopsida > Solanales > Solanaceae > Jaltomata > Jaltomata sinuosa. The sequence continues at coordinate 20,430 of QJPP01006193.1, read as the reverse complement.
CATTTGTGGTTCTGTTGTTTTCCCTCTGGGCTAGTTTCCTGTGTACCTTTCGTTGATTTCTGTGACTACTTGCTTCTATTCTGTCTATTACTGCTCTTTTATCTTATATGTGCCCAGTCGGCCTATGATACCTACTGGGTACCTTATGCTTCGCATTTGGTGCTCACCCCTACCCCCTGCATCTTTGGGTGCAGATCCTAGCGTGGGCCATCGCCGTTAGATCGCTGTGATTCGTGCTTGGAGATCTGTAGGACTACTTCAGGCTGAGGGTGAGCTCTTGGCGATCGGAGCTTAGCTTTAGTTTATCTTTTGCTTCATGTACTCTATTACCATTCAGAGACATCTGTATATATAGTTTTTGGTTTATTTGCACTCCATGTATGTAGTTTGGCTCTATACTATGATACCAGGTCTTGGGGTTTGGTTTAGTTTCCGCATATGTATATATTTATATCCCTGTTATCTATTTTATTCGTCTTGTTCCCTTATTTGCTAGATAGTAGCCCATTACTAACTGTTCTGGGCTACGGGGATTGGTTCACCTACCGGGGGTTGTAGGTGCCATCATGACCGAGAAATAGGGTCGTGACAGTTTACCTCCCCGCACAAGATCATACACCCAACAATGTATTCAACAAAGAACATGGGTATACGAATAGCACTAATTTCATCCCCAATCATAAATTTTTGACCAATACTCATGAAAAACGATGATTTTCCCTTAAGAATGACATCACTCAATCTATCATAGGGCCAAATCATGCATCAATCACAAGTGGGTTACTACAATTAACATGCATTATCAAAATATCAAGTTCTACCAAGTTGATCCTAAGAAAAATCCATAACACAATTCAAATTTGGGAACCCAAAATTTTTGGATCTCACCCAAAATCAACATGGAAATTCTAACAAGTATGCTTCACAATATGAGTTCCCAATCAACATAAAGACATGTATTTAATGTCGGAGAACTTACCACAAGTGAAGATTAAATAAGAAGAAGAAAAAATCGAAGCTTTTGGAGAGCAACAATGGTGACCCAACAACCTTGCCATGAGAAATGACAATGACAGCACTGGTGGAGTGGTGGTAGAGATTGGGATTGAGAAGGAGAAGAGTTTGGGGAAATTTGTGGGAGATTTTTGGAGAGAATTTGGAGAGTTGAGGAGAAAATATACAGAGAAAAGTTGAGGGTGGCGGATAAAAAGTGGAAAAGAAGATGAAAATTGAGTCGAGTCGGTCAATGGGTTAGGTCAATAAAAATTTAAAATTTACCTTGGTGCGCCGTGACGTGTGGTTCACACAAGACCTTGTGCGAACCGCATGTCATTTTGCATCGTACCTTTTCATACCCCAAACTTGGCCAACTTTCTGTTTCATTATGCGATTGAGGTGTGACGCACACTTGGGCATGTGCGAACCGCACAGCCCAGCGCACGTCTCCTCAAACTTTAACTTTTCTTCCCAGTCTCCTGTCAAGGCATGTGTTGGGCCGTGCAACGTACACAATGTCTTGTACGAACCACACAGTCCTCCGCACGTCCCCTTTTTGCCCTGTTTTTCCACTTGTTCATTCCGCTGCTCCTTGCATTCCTAAAACAAACCAAAAACAACAAAAGATAACCAAAAATAAGGTAAAAACACTTGGTTTGCCTCCCAAGAAGCGCTTGATTTTACGTCACGGCTCTACCATAGTACCTCAACCTTAGTCGTTGTCAGATGGCATGCCAATCCAGTTGGCATGTCCCCACCCCAAGAAGGAGAATTGCTCCTTCAACATTCTCAAAACATCAACATGTTGTCGACTTGCCAACTCTTGATTTTTGTCTTAAAATTAGTTAAATTTTGGATACGAAAAAGTTTTGTCACAAAAAAATATATTGGTATATTAGTGACAAATCATTTTTTTCTTAAAATTAGTTAAATTTTGGATACGAAAAACTTTTATTGCACAAAATATATTGACACATTAGTGACAAATCATATTTTGTCCTAAAATTAGTTAAATTTTTTCTACAAATAACTTTTGTTCTAGAAAATATATTGATACATTAGTGATAGATTATTTTTTGTCCTAAAATTTAGTTATATTTTGGATACAAAAAAAAACTTTGTCGCAAAAAATATATTAATACATTAGCGACAAACTAGAATTTATAGTTAATCATTATAAGCTTTAGCTGCAACATTTTATGTTTAATTGTACCATTAATTTTTGTTATTAATAGTTAAAATAATTAGTGACAATTGTATTATTGTCTCTATTTAACCTATAATTAGTCACAATAAAATTTTGTCACAAAGAAAATGGCTACGACTTAAATTTTGTAGTTGAATTGTGCAATTATTGACAATAAAAAAATTCATAATTATAAGTTATAAGATCATTAATTTTAAACACATTTTATCTAGACAAAATAAAAACTAGAGAAAGATTATATATTATGCATCACATAAGCATAATTTTTTGTCCTTTTTACATAGATAATGTATTATGAAAGTTTTATTATGAATTATAGTATAGTTTTTACTCTTACAAATTATAGCCTTACTTCTTTTTTTACCAAAAATAGCAGAATCAGCTAAATACATATATAATATATTTCTAACACAATTTTAATATATTAACACATAAACTAACTTGAATAGTATTTAAATATTTGAAATTCACGTATAATACATTTTTAACATCATTAATAAGAGGAAAAAAAATAACAATTGTAATAAATTTTAAATTAATATATTATACATATTATAGGCATGTTTTAGTGAACGTGGTGAATACATAATGAAAAAAAAATTAATACAAATATAGTATAAGTATTATATATGAATTTCAAACATTTTTCGTACTACTTAAATTAGTGTATGTTGTTAAAAATGTATTATATTTGTTTTGAAATAACAATTATCGAATTCATAATAATATATCATATTGAATTCAAACTGTATTATAACTATCGTTTATATTTAATATACAGTTTTAATACAACATAAATACAACTTTTAAAAGTTTCACCTCTTCCTCTCCGGTAAATCACCACCACAATCAAACTCAAAAATAAACCACCACAATCATGCACTCTATCCCTGTTGGAGAAGCTATCTCCGGCTAACTGCGAACTCCATCAAGACCACCACTAAACACCACCACCGCCCCTCTTCTTTGACCCATATCTCTCTTTCTTTTTCGGTAATAATTTTGGCCAACCAACAACCACCTTTATAACCAGCAAACTTCCAACCCCAGACCACCATGAAACCACCCAGACCCCCAACTCCATTGCTCCTCTATCTCCGTCCCATTGAAAAATTCAGTTTCGATGAACAAGAAATCAGTCCACTCCACCTCGTCTTAGATTTGATAAGAAATCTAGGTTTGTTCGTCGGAGTTTCTGCCGGAAAAATAGGGAAATGAAAGGAGTGGAGGATAAGAGGGAAGCAATGACTTCTTTTTATTGCGGAACTCAAAGCTCCATTTCTTTCGTTGGAGCATTTTTTTAATCTGTAACAAGAGTTAGGAGGTAGAGTTGTACAGTGGCGGGGGTGGTTGTTGGGTGATGGTATGGTAAAATTTTATCGAAAAAATAGTGAAGGGTTTGGGGATGCAGAAAAAGAAGAAAAATGGAGAAGAAGAAAAGTGGAGAAGAAGAAGAGAAGAAGAAAGAAAGTGGAGAAGAAGAAGAGAAGAAGAAAGAAAGTGGAGAAGAAGAAGAAGAAATGCAGAGAAGAAGAAGAAAAGTGGAGAAGAAGAGAGAGAATATACTTTATGCAAGTAATCAGCTATTAAATGTAATAATAGGCTATAGACCGTAATAAATTTAAAGTACCCTTAAAAAGCATAATAAAGCTTCCATAATATACTATCTATGCAAAAATTCTTATTTTTTTCTGAAATATTAGACTATACTTCAGACAAGCGATATAGACTACATTATATAATAAAAAGGATAAAATTCTTAAACACCATTAAGATAATCTGAATAAAAAAAATTATAAACAAAACTTCCAAAACTATCAAGTCTCAACAAATTTTCAAATATATTTTCATACACATTATCCAATAAAATGCATTTGTGAGAAAGTATTTATAAAGATTCATCAGAAAGATTATAGTTAACAAAAGTCATATGCTTATTTCTAAGTTGTATTACAATAAAATAAGACATAGAATAAGACCTTTTTATAGCGCACTAAAAAAATTATTAATTTGTGGTGGACAGTAACACCCGCAACTTATTATCATGATAATTTCTAAACTACTCCCGCAATAAGCATAGCAACAATCAATTTGCGATATTTTTTTAGCAACCGCTATAATTAATTTACGATGATTTTACTCCAATAAATTGATGATTTATCACGACCCAACCTATCGGGTCGTGCGGGCGCCTACTCTAACAACCTAGATAGACGAACCCTCACCACCTGTCAAACAGGTAACATGCGGAAATTAGAAAGTAGCAAAAATAAACCCTTCCTTCTCAAAGGGAACCTTTTCATTACAACACCAAAAAATAGAAAATAATTTTACAGTTGAAACACCCCTCCCTAGGATTTAGTCTAAACAAAAACAAAAGCTACTACAAGATGATGCAAAGGAAAGAAAAGACACAACTTCCGCCATGGAACCAAAGGGCAGAAGCTGCTGGAGATCTTCATCGCCGTGAACCTATGAAACATCACCAACTCTGCAGCCAAACTATACCCAAAAAGGGTATAACAAGAGTAGAATCAGTACAAACAGACGTACTGGTAGACATCATCGGTCGACCCGAATCCACTCCTACCATCATATAAGAAAAACAGGTAAAAACATGACTGTAATTAATAGAACTTGATTCCCATCCTCTAACGTTCTTCCGCTGCCAACTCCCTCTTTCTCTGGACTTCTGAGTCACACTAACCTTAGACTCCCCAAGCCTCACTTATCCTTTACCAATGTTCATGTCCATTCCTGGACTGCCATTCCATTACCCAAGTCAACTTCTCTGAATAAACATTCAGACTTAACCCGGCTAACTGCCAAACCCAACCACTTATACCCGTAGCATTACCTACCACTGTCCAGACCCTTTGCGGACCTCCATGACAACCTTCTAACCCTTTCATAACCACTTGAACCCTCCAAGGATCCCCCCAACCATACCTAAGTGCTTGATAGGCTACCCCGGTCTACACCAAGACCAACCCTTAGCTTAATTACCACAGTAGTCCCCGACCGCCAAGAGACACTGAATGATGATAAAAATATATATTTAACCTCCTCTTTCACATAGCTCAGACCCACCCCAGGATGCCCTCTAAACAACACCTAAGTGTCAATGAACAACCCGGCCTAATCCAAGACCAACTCCATAATTATAACATAAATTCTCGGTCACTCAAGGACCACAAAAACAAGTATCAGCCTAATCCACTCATGGAACCAATAACAGTCAATGCAATACAACACTAACAATGCAAAGATACAGTAAAATAAACCCGTACCAAGCGTGGTACTCGAGCCAACCATTAGTATCCCATATCAGGCGTGGTACCCGAGCCAACCATTAGTATTCCTGTACCAGGCGTGGTACCCGAGCAAACAGAATGTCAATAATCCACAGTCAATAGATTAACAAATAACTTGTAAACCAACAAGCAACACACTGTTCAATTCACAGACTGTAAAACAGGATCCTTAGACATTCTACACAATTCTTCTAAGCAATGTAGTTCATAAAAACACTTAGATAAGAGCACAAACATATACCACATTCATAGGAATCGTAAGCCATCACCTACCCCATTCCGGGTACAAAATGAACTGTCTAATCTCGTCCGAAGACTAACCCCGGTTCACCCCTTTTTAAATATGCAACAAGCGTATTCCCCTTTTTAATTATATAGCGGCTAAACGATTCCAATTTTTTAGCCTTTAGTAAGACCCGCAACTACACCTCATGCCATTTACATCCCCAAACCCCACCTAAGAGTTCCTCATTCCCACTACCCGTGGGTTCCAAGCCTTTCACCCTCAGTTCCCCGAACCTTCCCGACACACTAGTCCCTGAGCCTAACATTTTATCATACCAATACAAGAATATAACCACATGTTCACATATCACAAGACCGGCCAATTACTCCGTACATCCTAGATCAAGCATAACTAAACCCGAATCCGCCAGACTCCGTACCCGGAGGCCTAAAATATGGATTCTCCATTTCACTATACAAAAATACGAAAAGTAAACAGGTCTAACTACTCATTAAAACTTAGCCTACCTGGGCACTAAACAGTTGCAACGGTGTATTTCTGGCTCCGTGAAGGCGTTCCTAGCTGAACGTTGGTCCTGGAATCCACTATTCCACGTCCCTTCAGCCATGATCCCTCCTCCTCATAGTTCCCTAGTCTTGAAGTAGCATGGGAGGGTTCTTGGAGAAATCCTCGTATGTTTTCTAATTGAGAAGGTGAAGCTTTTTAATAAAATCCCATTCTGAGGCTACTGCCTCCCGTCGTTCCGCTATAGCAGTCCGACCCTCCGCTACAGCGGTTCCGCTATAGCGGAATAATTACCGCTATAGCGGAATAATTACCGCTATAGTGGAGTGACGTCAGCCCAAATTATTTCCGAAAATCAGAAATTTTCCATGACATCACCCTACTTACTTCAAAGTTATTTTAATCGTTCTTCCCAAATTTACAAAAGCAGAAACACTCGGTCGTTACAAACAGATACCAATTTACCCGTCATTCATCCCCGAAGGATCCCAATTAAAATCAGAGAAGAGAGACTAACTCGGGACTCTCACCGTCCCAAGTGACCGCATAATTTAACGAACCTATGCAAGTTGTCAACCCTTCCCCTTAACAGTCTAACCGACCCGAGGGAAAAAATCTACTATGACCCCGTCCTGATGAGGAAATTATGAGCCTCTTATGAAAAATTACACGTGTTCCCATTCCGAGCACTCGGTTTCGTATTACATTAGGAGGAACGAATTTGACAAGACCCGAGAGAACCTTTCCTTTACCACTTACCGACAGATCATCCGCAATAGTGGACATCGTCGACCACTATAGGGGTTGACAACAGAATGAAATAGGGGAGAAAACGGATTTCATCCCCCATTTTCCCCACATTCCCTTCAAAATTACTGCATTCCCTCCCGATCATCCCGCTCCCAATGTCATAATTTCCAGGTAATAATCGTAATCACTCCTTCCCTTACTCTCTTGCACGATTTTGTACATGAATGTGGTAGAAAACTAGGAACTTGTAGTATATTTGGAGTGGGTTTTAGAACTTGAACTTTTGGTTGGGTTTTTCTTGAATTCCTTAAGCATGGACGCTTCCCTTACGTTTACAATGCCTCCAAGGCTTTCTGGGCGTAAGAATTATGCTATTATTGGCCAAAAATGGGTGGGAAAGGGAAGGGTTGTTCTTGAACAAAAGTGGTGATTTAGACAATTTATAGGGGTTATAATGCCCAATTTTTTGTAGAAAACAGTAATTGGGCACTTTGGGTAGGTAGATCTGAACTTGAAATGTCAAAAATAGAGTTTTGGACCAAGGGGCGCCATTGATGCACCCCTTGAAGGTCTGGGACGATGAAGACCGCTATAGCGGTTGGGCTCCGCTATGGCGGTCCCGCTATAGTGGTACCCCTCTGCTATAGCAGTTCCGCTACAGCAGATGCACCATCCTCTATAGCGGAAGGCCGCAGAACAGTGTCCTTCCCAAGCCAACACTTAGAAAAATTTTCTTCCCTTTTTATGCTCTATTACTCTTCTAATATCGCCTCTCTTTACCTCGCATGATTAAAACAACAATGGCTGAAGGACAATGGCCCGACTATGATTATGAACAATTCCCTAATGAAGCTAGTTGGGAGAGGTTCAGGGATTACCGAAAATTTGGCTTCTGCTACAAGAGGGGTTGTAGGATGACTGGGGTGGACAGAAACGCGGCTGAGTTTCACCGCCGGGTTCAAGAGTTTGGTTGGGGTCCTTTGCTAGTGGCTCCTCCTCCCGCGCTAACAGGCTGTGTGCGGGAGTTCTATGCTATCCTCCCCACCATCCGTTGGGATGAACCCAACCCCACCATCAGGATCCCAGTGGAGGACGTGCATGTGGATGCCCGGACCATCAACGAGGTGTTAAGGGTGCCCTACGTCTCCAACGAGGCGTACATGGATAAGGCCCAGTTGTGGGACATGACTTGGCTGAGGAATACTCTGGTCGATCCTGCATTCAGGGATAAGGTGTACTGGGTCAGCCTCGAGGGCATCACTAGCGTCTACTTCTCCTCTGAGGCTAGGAGGTGGTTGAACTTGGTGTCCCGGAGGATCTGTCCATCGGGAAATCAGACCGACGTTACTTATGCCAGGGCCTTGGTGATTGCTTGTGCTATGCAGGGTATAATCATGAACGTGGAGGAGCAAATCATCTCCGAGTGGAAGGAATTCTACCGGGGTCATAGGAAGGGCCCTTATCTGCCTGGGTTGGTGTCGGAGCTATGCCGACGAGTTAGTGTGCCTCAGTACCACACCAACTCAGAGGTGACCATGGATGAGCCTTTGACACCATCCGGGTGAAGGACATCTCCAAGAAGAATAGGAAGTTGGGCGAGGCCAGAAGCAGCCTACTAATGGAGGAGGCCGACGATAATGATGATGATGATGATGACACTCCTGCCACTTCCCAGTCCAAGCCCCAGCCCCCGATCTCTAAAGCCCAACTGGAGGAGAATTTGGCAGCTATCCAAAGGTTCATGGAGGATCCTAACTCTAGAGGTGCATCCCCACACCCATCTACTCAGGAGCTTGCGGCACTCCGTAGGGAGTTAGAGGAAGAGACACTCCCAGGACTGCATGTTTGCCCGGATGTTGAAGACCATCATGGTCATGTTCTGTTGTGCTGCCCCGGGTCAGGAGCTTCCCACCCTCGAGCCCGAGGACGTGCAGGAGTTCCCCTTTCTGAGCGATGATGAGGCTTAGGATCTCCCCCCACCCTTTATTGCTGATCATTTAATGTTTGGGTTGCCCCCGTTTGGGGCTTGTTTAAGACAATATTTCCCTTTCCCCTTTTCATTTTGGCACGTGGATGCCCATTTTAGACATTATTTTCCTTGTCTGCATATATATATATATATATATATATATATAATCCTGCTTTTCCTTGGTTTTACACAGTGGTTTCGTAGCTAATACCTACTTTTATCCTGTCCCCAGAAAAGGGACGTAAACAGGGGAAAACAGAGCAGGTTCACTACCTCGCTGACCTCCGCTATAGCGGATGCTCACTCCGCTATAGCGGTTCCGCCATAGCGGTTGGCTTCCGCTATAGAGGTCCCGACGGTAACAGTACTGGCAATTCAATTTCCAGCTAAATGCACTCATCCCCCTTCCCGGTCAACATTGCCTAGGCCTGTAAACCCCGCCATGGTTTTTAACTACCCTTAAGACCATTCCTAGCATCAACGTATCACAATTAGGCAAATCACATTATCCATTACAAGGAAATCACAACAAACAATTGTTTTCGACAATATCTCCCCGCCATTAAACACTAATGACTCCTTTGTTCCCATTGTTCCCAACCAAGTCCCGACTGTCCTGAAACTAAAGCTTCCCTACAGTCACAGTTCCCAATCCCTTATCATCTTAACCGATGATAAGCCCCTTTTAACATGCAGTACCACTCCTTAAATCATAACATTTAACAGATTACCACAGCCTAAGGTACACAAAATTTTCCACTTAATGACTTTCTGCAGACTCTACAGGCACATTAACTAACAATTAACACACATTCAAAATAAGTCACACTAAAATAGTACAACACAATATTTCAACTTTAAGTCACAACCAAATCAAATCATAACTAAATAAACTCACAACTAATCAATCCACGAAGTTTCACCTTCGTCCATACCATGGATGACCAATAACCGGTTATCCATGCTTGCCATAACCTCTCAGGCCAGATACCATTTGGAACCTTCCCGGTTCCAATTCCTCTTGCTTGTCCTATCGCAACTGAAGTACGGAGACCTCCTTTACCTTGCTGAGATACCAATTGGAATCGATAGATACCAATTGGACTCAGCCCATACAAAAAAGTAAGCGAACCGCACGAAAGAATGAAAGAAGGGAGATATTTCCTAGAATGCCTCAGAGCTCCCCAAAGATTAGATGTGGACGTAAACACACCAATCCGTAGGACTCTATTCGACACTTTGCTCTTGTACTGGGAGACCGGTAACCTGGGCTCTGATACCATCTGTCACGACCCAACCTACCAGGCCATGCGGGCGCCTACTCTAACCACCTAGATAGAATTACCCTTACCACCCATCCAACAGGTAACATGTGGAAATTAGAAAGTAGAAAAAATAAACCCTTTCTTCTCAAAGGGAACCTTTTCATTACAACACCAAAAAATAGAAAACAGTTTTACAATTGAAATACTGCTCCCTAGGATCTAGTCTAAACAGGTACAAGAGCTACTACAAGATGATGTAAAGGAAAGAAAACACACAACTTCCGCCAAGGAACCAAAGGGCAGAAGCTGCTGGAGATCTTCATCGCCATGAACTTATGAAACATCACCAACCCTGTAGCCAGACTATACCCAAAAAGGGTATAGCAAGAGTAGAATCAGTACAAACACACGTACTGGCAGGCATCATCGGTCGACCCTAATCCACTCCTACCATCATATAAGAAAAAAAGGGAAAAACATGACTGTAATTAATAGAACTTGATTCCCATCCTCTAACGTTCTTCTGTTGCCAACTCCCTCTTTCTCCAGACTTCCGAGTCACACTAACCTTAGACTACCCAAGCCTCACTTATCCTTTACCAATGTCCATGTCCATGCCTAGACTGCCTTTCCATTACCTAAGTCAACTGCTCTGACTAAACATTCAGACTTAACCCGGCTAACTGCCAACCTAACCACTTATACCCGTAGCATTACTTACCAGTGTCCAGACCCTTCGCGGACCTCCAGGAAAACCTTCTAACCCTTTCATAACCACCGAACAGCTACAACCCTAGACTCTCAGTGTAAGACCCTTTTTATATCACATAACCCGGACCCTCCAAAGATCCCCCCAACCACACCTAAGTGCCCTAAAGGCTACCCCGGTCTACACCAAGACCAACCCTTAGCTTAATTACCACAGTAGTCCCCGACCACCATGACACACTCAATGACGATACAAATATATATTTAACCTCCTCTTTCACATAGCCCAGACCCACCCCGGGACCCCTTCTAAACAACACCTAAGTGTCAATGAACAACTCGGTCTAATCCAGACCAACTCCAAAATTATAACAGAAATTCTCGGTCACTCAAGGACCACCAAAACAAGTATCATATTTCTATAAAACATCCCAATCCACTCACAGAACCAATAACAGTCAATGCAATACAACAATAGCAATGTAAAGATACAGTAAAATAAACCCGTACCAGGCGTGATACCCGAGCCAATCATTAGTATCCTATACCAGGCGTGGTACCCGAGCCAATAGTTAGTATTCCCGTACCAGTCGTGGAACCCGAGCCAACCGAATGTCAATAATTCACAGTCCATAGATGAACAAACAACTTGTAAACCAACAAGCAACACACCGTTCAATTCACAGACTGTAAAACAGGACCCTTAGACATTCTACACAATTCCTCTAAGCAATGTAGTTCATACAAGCACTTAGATAAGAGCACAAACATATACCAAATTCGCAGGAATCATAAGCTATCACCTACCCCGTTCTGGGTACAAAACGAACCGTCAAATCCCGTCCGAAGACTAACCCTGGTTCACCCCTTTTTAAACATGAAACAAGTGAATTCCCCTTTTTAATTATATAGCGGCTAAAGGATCCCCCCATTTTAGCCTTTAGTAAGACCCGCAACTACACCTCATGCCATTTACATCCCTGAACCCCACTTAGGAGTTCCTCATTCCCCCTACCCGTGGGTTCCAAGCCTTTCTCCCTGGTTCCCCAAACCTTCCCGACACACTAGTCCCTAAGCCTAACATTTTATCATACCAATACAACAATATAACCACACGTTCACATATCAGAAGATCGTCCAATTACTCCGTACATCCTAGATCAAGCATAACCAAACCCGAATCCACTAGACTCCATGCCCAGAAGCCTAAAACATGGATTCTCCACTTTACTATACAAAAGTACGGAAAGTAAACAGGTCTAACTACTCATGAAAACCTAGCCTACCTGGGCGCCAAGCAGCTACAATGGTGTATTTCTGGCTTTGTGAAGGCGTTCCCGGCTGAACGATGGTCCTGAAATCCGCTGTTCCACGTCCCTCCAGCCATGATCCCTTCTCCTCATGGTTCCCTAGTCTTGGAGCAGCATGAGTTTTTTTTTGGAGAAACCCTCTTATGTTTTTTAACTGAGGAGGTGAAGCTTTTTAATAAGATCCTGTTCTGAGGCTACTGCCTCCCGTTGTTCCACTATAGCGGTCCGACCCTCCGCTACAGCGGTTCCGCTATAGCGAAAAAATTATCGCTATAGCGGAGTGACGTCAGCCCGAATTATTTCTGAAAATCAGAAATTTTCCATGATGTCACTCTACTTTCTTCAAACATATTTTAATCGTTCTTACCAAATTTACGAAAGTGGAAAAATTTATATAACGATGGACCCGGTCGATACATGATTAAATTAATTAAAAAAGTTTTTCTTCAAAAACACCAACAGTCAAAACCTCAAAAAATTTATCCTTCAAAACCTCTACAACATAATTGTAAAAAAAATATTATTAATAATTATAAAAAATTAACTGCAATCAAGACTCTCCACAATTTGTTAGTAACTTTTTTTAGTATTAAATATTATCTACTAAGTAGATTGTAGGCCTCACAATCAAACCAAAACATACATATTAACAATAAAAATATTAACATATTTTAACAATAAAATATCATCATAAAAAATATAATTACTTTTATAAGCTAAATTTAAACATAATATTCACTCCAACCCATTTGAACCGCGCAATTACATTGTCATAATATCTAATCCAAACATGAAAAACTATTTTAATTTCACTAAGATAATTACTCACGAATGATGTTCTTGTGTCGTCTATGGGTGATATGGGTTCATTATCTACATCATTTGTATTACGGTTTAATTTAGGTTCGTGAACGACGCTAAGGGGTAAGATGTCAAAAAAGTCTTAACAGAGCTTACAAAGAATTGAACAAAGTTTTCTCTGTTTTTATGTCTATCTAAGAAAATTCTTGTCTCAAAAATCAATACCACATCCATTAATATCACCAAAATAAGCCACAATATTCATCAACAATCTATTCGACATACAATAACTTAAATTCATCTCCAAATACGAAAAAAGTCTAATACTAATCACAAGTCGATAATTAGAAAGAATACTCATGAAACTAGTGAAATGACTAACAGAGCAACTCTAAGAGTTCAAAAGAAAAGTACGCTAGCAAATAAAGAACTTCTTACCCACACAAAGCAATGTGGGGCTCACCAAAAATTTGTCAACTCGTACGCTCTAGCTAATAAAATTCTTGTCAATGTCACCTGTGGTTTCTCTAAAAAAATATAGCAAGGAGTCAATCGCTAGCTTAGTGAAATTAACACTTAACCAACTATTTTTATGGGGACAATTCAAAAAAAATATGTCAGTATAATAATTAGAAAAAATAATGAAAAATATCCTTTTCAGAAATGGTAACAATAATTAGTTAAGTCTATTTTATGTACATGAAAGTCAACTAACAATTTGGTAAACCCTGTCATATCAAATCTTATATTTTTAAAAGTTTTTAGAAATATCACGTAATCAGTGTCATCCTGATCAGAATGAGAAATTAAAAATGATTTCCTAAGAACTAGAAATAGTCGTTGACAAATGATGTACAACATTATTAAACTAATAAAGACCAAGGCTGCTACTATTAACAAGCTGAAAAACATAACAGGTATGATGAACCAAGAGTTTCCAATAAAGTATCTTTATTGTTCCCTTATTTCTAGTAGGAAGTTGATAGCCTACTACAATGACGTAGTCAACAAAGTCATCAATAGGATCGGAGGATGGCTTACTAAGCTCCTCTCAACAGGAGGAAAATTTGTGTTGATCATACATTCTTGCACTCCTCATGCACCTTCTAGTTGTCAATCCCTCAACATGTACTCTAAACTTTATTGAAAAGTATACTAACAGGTTTTTTTTATCTAGACAGGACACAGGTGGAAAGCATCACTGAGCATCATGACATAATTTGTATTTTTGATATAAAGAAAGGGGCACAAATTTTAGAAGGTTGACTGATACTTGCCAAGAATTCAGGACAAAACAGTGGTGGACTCTTAGAACCTCTAAGTCTCTATAGTATGAGTTCATGAAGGCTAAACTCTTCTATTTAGAACATTCTTGCAAAACTCAATGGATCAAATGACAACCACAAAGTTGAAAATTCTTTGTGACACCAAAATTGAAGTGGAAAAAACATACAATGGCAAATTAGGAAAGGGGATATATCTTTTTGGTTTGATAATTAACATGAGCAGGGACCCTTGCCTCATGTTGTTATTGATTCCATGACTCTCACCACTATCAAGTTTAATAAAGTCTTCCTAGAAGGACATTGGGTCTTGAACCTGCTCTTAACAAAGACCAAAAATCAGATTATCCAAACAAGATCACTATTGATCCTAATACAGATGATAAAGTCATTTGAATTCCTTCTAATTCAGGGAACTTCACTATCAGGTCATCTTAGGATCAACTTAGACAAAAGAGAATAACAACTCCATGGAGAGTCATGTTTCGCATAAAGATATCCCCATCAAAATGTCCTTCCTCACATGAAGGACAATTCATAATAAGATATCTATCAACCAGAGGGTAGCAAGGTTTGGTATTACATTTGAGCATAGTTGTCATTATTGTATTATACCAAAATTGAGTAGTGAGTTGAAAATCTCTAATCATTATTTTTGCAAGGGTAAATTGGCGAAGAAGACATGGCAACACTTTGCAGGCCCTATGGGGACAACTCACAGAAACATCAAACTTAAAATGATACTTTGCAACTGGTGGAATCACAAGTCATGTAACCCTATCACCAACTACATCACTAAGATATTATCACCTATTTTTTGTTGGGAAATATGTAGGCTAGATGCCGCAATAAATTTGAAGCCATCAAGACTTCACTATACAAAATAATTATTAAAAAAATTAGAAAAGCTAACCTTGGAAAAAATTGAAGAAGCATATACCATGCGTGTGAGGCTACTCTACACAAATCATTAATGGTGGTGAAATGTATAAGGCAACCCCCTGCTAGTGAAACTAAATAGTGATGTGATTTAATACAAAGTTGATGCAGGGGAGGAGAACTTATTAGAAACAGTCAGGGGACTACCCTCTATTCCTACTCAATTTCGTTCGATTATGTCACAAGTAACTATGCTGAGGCAACAGCTATGCTACATGGGCTTAAAAGGTGTGTCAACAAGAACCTAAGGCTGGCACAAGCAGAAATTGACTCACTTTTGCTAGCAAAAAGGAGAATGGAGAATACCTCGAAATATCAATAGTTATATCAAAGAGATTCAGAGCTTATTTTGTAATGACCCTTACAGTTATTTCCACGTATACGTTTTCCTTGAACCGTTAGAGCTT
This sequence comes from Jaltomata sinuosa, assembly GCA_003996215.1. NCBI lineage: Eukaryota > Viridiplantae > Streptophyta > Magnoliopsida > Solanales > Solanaceae > Jaltomata > Jaltomata sinuosa. Next base: position 4,730 of record QJPP01006193.1, on the reverse strand, counting down.
GTTTGTAGTGGCCCCAAGTCATTTAAGGCTTGTAAGGACCGGTATTTCGGCGCCGGGTCCATTTGTTTGATAAATTTTCTGAACCTTGGGTAAAATTTCTCAGGGCTTTTCTTCCAATATATAAAGAGTTAGAAGTCCCCCGAGATACCAAATCGAAGGTCTACGAGTCTAGTTTCCAACGCACAAAACCTCACGTCCAACTGATCGTGGAGTAAAAAGTTATGACTGTTTTACCGCGGACTGTCTGGAAGAAAACGGGTTGCGAATCGGGTCGCGAACCGGGTCGGGTTAAACTCGATTTAAAGCCTCAAATTCACGTTTTAAAATGCCGTTTCATTTCTGAAACAGTGAGAAAACATAAGGGAGGGTTCCAAGAGAGTTCTTTAGTATCTAAATCGTGCGACGGTGAGTTGCAAAATTAAATTTAAGAATTTTATTAACATCGCGTGTATTTGAAAATATTTTATTTAAAAGTCGAATGTGGTAGAAAATTATATTATTATTACCTTTTCAAAATATTTTAAAGGTTTATGGAAAATATTTTTGATACGATAAAATTGTATATGTATTTATTTTATAAGGTTTTTATACATTGTAATATTTTAACGGAGATAGTAAATTTAGTTATGTTGAAAATTATTATTATAACATAGTAGGTTTTATTTGAAATAATTTTCTATGAATTATGGTATATTTAAAAAGTTATATTTATTATACCACGAACCTATGCAATACACGAATATATATAACGGGGTAAGAATATTCTTTCAATAATGCCACCTCCACTCCACGTGGGAGTGGAGGGGTTGGACAACACATTGTGACAACTTTTGGGGTGCTACCACTTGTTCCACTCACTAGCTTATTAGCTAGAATTAAGTGGCAGGAGTATTTATTTAGGTGCCTTCAATTTGTATTTGTCCAGGAGTAGAAGTGATCACATGAAGCATTTACATACTTCTGTGTGTTGAAAAGATTAAATAAGGAGTTTGTATGAACAGAATTGCTGACGCAATATTGTTAATTATCAAAAAGAAATCAATTATCTACGTCAAGTTATTCAAGCCCAAATCCGATTCTGATTTAGTTTTGGATTTTCTCGAAGTGGTTCGAGCTTGGACATCATCTTAGCAGCTTGTCATCGGACGACAGGTAGGTTACGGTTTATTTTCCCTAGACTCCGCATATATAGAATAAAATTGTATTAATGGGCATCCTTGGGTTGATTATTAGGTTGGTACTACAGACCTCGACCGCTTTATTCATGTCCGCCTACTTTTGTTCCTCCGTTGCTTGTAGTATTTGCTGATATATTTTATTTACCCTTGTGGTCCTGTGAGGCCTTGTTGACTCTGGAACATAGAAGGTGGGATTTTGGGAATGTCCGCGAGTCCCGGGCATAGAATTATCCTTCTAGGCTGGTTTTGCTTGCTAAGTAGCTGTGGGCCTGTGCAGGGTCGATAGGTTGATTGTAAGCTGCTGGGCAGCTATTGTGTTTGATCATACCATTTTCATGCATATAAAATGGTTTTATACATGTTTTACTACGGTTCGGGCTTCGGGCCTACGGACACTATTTTCTAAACCTTGCATGGCCCGGGGGGCCCGTTTGATAGAAATAATTTGGAAATGGCTTGTTTTAAACTTGTGAATATTCTTGGGTAAAAGAAAGTAAAATTATGATTTAAATCACCAGTTTTACGATTAACGCTAGACTCGGCAGGGCCGGGGTGCTAGTTGAGTTTTCTTGTTACTTGACATGATTTTTAGCCTCGGTCGGACCGAGCACCTGAGATGACTTTTTACTGTTTAAACCCGGTTATTCCCGGGCACCCTTGGAGGGGTTTTTGAGATATTTTCCTACTACTTTAGTCCTGGACAGGGTCTGGGCATGCATATTCGAGACTGGGTCTCTATCTTGATACCGGACTTGCTTCCGGGTGACATGCTTGATACTGAGTTTTAGTATGGGGTCTGGGACCTCCATGGACCTTGCCATCCGAGCCAGGGGCTACGGGCTGCGTGTGCCGGTGGAGGGGTATACGGTGGAGTAGAGGTATACGGGCAGTGTCCTTCCATGGAACCTACCTGCTGGGCCGGATCGGCGCCGGAAGAGGTACATACAGAGATACCATTTCACTTGAGATCTTCATGCATCATATCATTCATCGTTTGAGGCTCCACCCTTGTTTGTTGTTTGTTGATTGTACGCTCCGGCAGTATGGGATGCCAGAGGGTTTGTTTTCACTAGTTTGTGTTCCTCGGTTGTATGAGCGGCCGGGGGACTGTAGGTAGACTTTTGCTATTTACTTACAGAATTATTCCCTGTTACGGTTAAGTATGAAATTGGTTACTGCTAGACTGCTAGTTTCTGGATTTGAGATTAATATGATTAGTTGAGTTTGATTCATGTCTTTGAGCATGCCTATAATTACTCTTCCCTCTTCTTACACTTGAGGTTACCGGTATACCGTCCATTTCGTAAACTTATTTTGTATACACTATTGTTGCAAGGACCCCAGGTGCGTTGTCTCTTACTTTCACTTGTGCCTATGGTGTGTATATTCTGCTTACTAGCCTCACATGTGGTTCTGTTGATTTCCCTCTGGGCTAGTTCCTGTGTACCTTTCGTTGATTTCTATGAATGCTTGTTTCTACTCTGTCTGTTACTATGCTTTTATCTTATATGTGCCCAGTCGGCCTATGATACCTACTGGGTACCTTATGCTTCGCATTTGGTGCTCACCCCTACCCCATGCATCTTTGGGTGCATATCCTAGCGTGGGCCATCACCGTTAGATCGCTGTGATTCGTGCTTGGAGATCTGTTGGGGACTACATTAGACTGAGGGTGAGCTCTTGGCGATCAGAGCTTAGCTTTAGTTTATCTTTTGCTTCATGTACTCTATTACCATTCAGAGACATTTGTATATATTGTTTTGGATCATTTACACTCTATGTATGTAGTTTTGGCTCTATACTATGATACCAGGTCTTGGGGTTTGGTTTAGTTTTCCGCATATGTATATATTTATAGTGATTTTATTTGTTCTCTTCGTCTTGTTCTCTTATTTGTTAGATAGTAGTCCATTTACTAACTGTTCTGGGCTACGGGGATTGGTTCACCTACCGGGGGTTGTAGGTGCCATCATGACCGAGAAATCGGGTCATGACAACTTGGTATCAGAGCTTTAGGTTCACCGGTGTCATCGGTATAAGAGCCAATGTCTAGTAGAGTCCTGCGGATCGGGGAGGAGACGTCCGTACTCAATCTTTGGGAGGCTACAGTGATATTTTAGGAAAATTTGACTCTTTCATTGCTTCTGTGTCCTGCGTATAACCCTTGAAGTTTCTGGAAATCTCATTTGTTCTACTTCATTCTTCCGCAGATGGTTCGTACGAGATCATCGGCATCACGCGGAGATGAGCCTCCAGCTCCAGCACCAGCTCCAGCGCCAGCTCCAGCGCCAGCTCCAGTACCAGCTCCAGTGCCCACTTATGTGCCAGCTCCAGCCGCAGCTCAGTCTCCAGATATTCGGGGATTACTATTACAGCTTTTGGGTGTGATTGGAGAGCGGCCTTACGAGGTAGCGCAGACATCCACTCAGGGGGCAGCCCTGGGTGCACAGAGCTCAGGAGCGCAGCCAGCTACTATGGCTCCTCGTGCGGAGGTCATTCCGGTTCCATCTGTTGCACAGCCCTTTGCTCCTCGCCCAGTTATGACAGAGTCAAAGCAGAAGGCGTTGGGTAGGTTTTTGAGGTTAGCACCTCCGAGGTTTGCTGGTACTTCTGGACAGGATCCACATGACTTTATTACTACTTGTGAGGATATGTTGCATCATTTGGGTTTGTTGGAGACTCACGGGGTTGGTTATACTACCTATCAGTTGGAAGGCCCAGCGAAGTTATGGTGGAGGGCCCAGGTTGCTTGTAGACCACCATCGTCACCTCCTTTGACCTGGTCTGAGTTTTATGAGGCCTTTATGGCCAAATTCCTACCACAGAGTGATGGCGGGGAGCATCGCAGGGACAGTTTACTCACCTTGTGCAGGGGTCTATGACTATCTCAGAGTATGAGACCCGTTTTCATCAGCTAGCACCGTTCGGAGCTATGATCATTCCTACCGAGGAAGATAGGATTCGCAGATTTGTATGGGGTTTGAGGCCAGAGATCAGGCAGCCAGCTCAGATATTGATTGCCAGTGGTCGGTTATTCCAGGCTATTATAGACTATGCCCGCACTGTGGAGGACTTACAGCGACATGATCAGGGGCCCACAGATAAGAAGCCTCGATATCAGGGTGTCTATAGTGGTTCCAGATATGGCGGTAGAGGTCCTGGACAGTGGAGCCAGAGTTATCAGCCACAATAGCACCAGGGTCAGTCCAGCCGACTTGTTCAGGCTTCCCTTCAGACTTTCGGTAGTACCCAGTTCGAGCAGGGTCAGGGCAGCCATCAGGGCTATAGCGGCCAGTCTTCGAAGGGTACAGTTTCTGGGGCATCAGGCCGTGGTGGTTATATGGGATCTGCTGGTTCATCCCGACCGAGTAGGCCGCCAGGGGCTTGTTTTACTTATGGTGCGATTGGTTATTTTGCTAGAGATTGCCCTCAGCAGGGTGTAGTTAAGTTGGCCGAGCCTTTGCGAGCAGTTCAGCCTCCTGCTAGAGGGGGTGGTCATCAGAGTAGAGGTGGTGCTCCACGTGGCAGAGCAGGTGGTAGGGATGGCGGTCG
>QJPP01006192.1:0-19172 GCA_003996215.1 Jaltomata sinuosa | reverse complement strand
ATAGACAGAATAGAGAGCACGTATCAACAGAAATTCAACGAAAGATACACAGGAACTAGCCCAGAGGAAATCAACAGAAGCCACATATGAGGCTAGTAAGAAGCATATACACACCATAGGCACAGGTGAATAGTAAAGAAATATATACGCACACCGGGGCCCTTGCACAACAGTGTATACAAAATAAGTTTACAAAATGGACGGTATACCGGTAACCTCAAGTGTAAGAAGAAGAGCGAAAGAGTAATAATAGGCATGCTCAGAGACATGAATCAAACTCAACTAATCATACCAATCTCATACCTATCCATAATAGAGAACAATTCTGCAAGTAAAAAGCAAAAGTCTACCTACAGTCCCCCGGCCGCCCATACAACCGAGGAACACAAACAAGTGAAAACAAACCCTCCGGCATCCCATACTACCGGAGCGTACAATCAGCAAACAACAAACAAGGGTGGAACCTCGAACCATGAATGATATGATGCATAAAGATCTCAAGTGCCATGGTATCTCTGTATGTACCTCCTCCGGCGCCGATCCGGCCCAACAGGTAGGTTCCATGGAAGGACACTGCCCGTATACCTCTACTCCACCGTATACCCCTCCTCCGGCACACGCAGCCCGTAGCCCCTGGCCCGGATGGCAAGGTCCATGGAGGTCCCAGACCCCATACTAAAACTCAGTATCAGAACATGTATCAAGATAGAGACCCAGTCTCGATATCAAGATAGAGACCCAGTCTCGAATATGCATGCCCAGCCCCTGTCCAGGACTAAAAATAGTAGGAAAATATCTCAAAAACCCCTCCCAGGGTGCCCGGGCGTAGCCGGGTCTAAACAGTAAAAAGTCATCTCAGGTGCTCGGTCCAACCGAGGCTAAAATCATCTCAAGTAACAAGAAAACTCAACTAGCACCCCGGCCCTGCCGAGTCTAGCGATAATCATAAAACTGATGATTTTAAACATAATTTTACTTTCTTGCCCAAAAATCTCCACAAGTGAAATCAACCATTTCCAAATCATTTCCATCAAAAACGGCCCCCCCGGGCCATGCAAGGTTTAGAAAACAGTGCCAGTAGGCCCGAAGCCAAAACCACAGTAAAACGTGGATAAAACCTCTTTATATGCATGGAAATGGTATGATCACACACAATAGCTGCCCCGCAGCTCACAATCAACCTATCGACCCTGCACAGGCCCACAGCTACTCAGCAAGCATAACCAGCCTAGAAGGATAATTCTATGCCCGGGACTCGCGGACATTCCCAAAATCCCACCTTCTATGTTCCAGAGTCAACAAGGCCTCACAGGACCACAAGGGTAAATAAAATATATCGGCAAATACTACAAGCAACGGAGGAATAAAAATAGGCGGACATGAATAAAGCGGTCAAGGTCTGTGGTACCAACCTAATAAACCAACCCAAGGATGCCCATTAATACAATTTTATTCTATATATGCGGAGTCTAGGGAGATTAAACCGTAACCTACCTGTCGTCCGACGACAAGCTGCTGGAACAACGATGTCCAAGCTCGAACCACTCCGAGAAAATCCAAAACTAAATCGGAATCGGATTCGGATTTGGGACGGAATAACTTGACGTAGATAATTGATTTTCTAACGGAAATCAAATAATTCTTCAAGAACATTTTTTGCAAGAATTCCTCTCTCCAAGCTATACATATACATGTATATGGTACAATAATCATTTATTTGGGCAAAGGTAGTTAAGGAAGCATTATTTGAACCGTGTACATATGTACACAAACGTATAAAGTTGCAATATTTAGTAGGTGACTTTGCTAAACATTTTGCTGAAGTTTATCTATGTTAGTAAAGTCATTTATAAGTTTTTAAAACATTGGTTAATTAATGCTACATGTGCCAAGTGATGCCACCATTTCACTTGGTGATTGCTGGCCACTCCCTCCACCTACACGTGGAGGGGAGGTGGCACTTACAAGGTGACAAAACAATATTTTCGTCCCGTTATTTATATATTCGGGTATTGCATAAATTCGTGGTATAATAAATATAATATTTTAAATATACCATAATTCATAGAAAATCATTTCCAATAAAACCTACTAGATTATAATAATAATTTTCAACATAACTAAATTTACTATCTCCGTTAAAATATTATGGAGTATAAAAACTTTATAAAATGAATACGTATACACTTATATCGTATCAAAGATATTTTTCATAAACCTTTAAAATATTTTAAAAAGGCAATAATAATATAATTTTTACCCAATTCAACTTTTAAATAACGTATTTTCAAATACGCACGATTTCGATACTCAAGAATTCTCTCGGGATCCTCCCTTATTTTTTATAACTGTTTCGGAACTGAAATGGCATTTTAAAACGTGACGTCGAGGCTTAAATCGCGTTTAACCCGACCCGGTTCGCGACCCGGTTCGCAACCCATTTTCTGCCAGACAGTCCGCGGTAAAACAGTCATAACTCTTTACTCCGAGATCAGTTGGACGTGAGGTTTTGTGCGTTGGAAACTAGACTCGTAGACCTTCGATTTGGTATTTTGGGGGACTTCTAACTCTTTATTTATTGAGAGAAAAGCCCTGATACATTTGACCCAAAGTTCAGAAAACTTGTTAAAGGTCTCACGATATCTTTTGTCGATTTGCTTGACTTCAAAACTTAAACGTGGAAATGACCGGAAGGGTCATTACAAAAATACTTTGGTTACCATTTTAAAGGTAATTACATTAAATAGAGACTTGAAAAGTCTTATAATTGACAAAATTATTCATAACATCGTAAAGGAAGATTTCTCAATCCATGATTACTCAGAAATTGTCAGAGAAGATCTGACAGATTATTATGATTCTGACAGATTAATATAATCATAGATTGCTATGTATGCAGGATGGATCCTCCATGGATTTGAGGTAGAGGCAGAGGAAGGGGGAGATCATCCCAGTCCTATTCTCAAGGATCGTCATATGAATCCTCATCAAACTCCCTAGTTATACAAATGGGAAGAAAGAGTTTAGTAAATGAGAAGATTTCTCAAAAAGGTGAATCTTCATCTATTCATCTGGAAGATATTCCAGAAATGTCACGACCCGATTTCTCGGTCATCATGGCACCTAAACCCCCCCCAGTAGGCGAACCAATTTCCGTAGCCCAGGACAGTTAGTAATGGGCTACTATCTAACAAATAAGGGAACAAGATGAAGAGAATAGATAACAGGGATATATATATGCGGAAACTAAACCAAACCCCAAGACCTGGTATCATAGTATAGAGCCAAAACTACATACATGGAGTGAAAACGATCCCAAACAATATATACAGATGTCTCTGAATGGTAGTAGAGTACATGAAGCAAAACATAAACTAAAGATAAGCTCCGATCGCCAAGAGCTCACCCTCAGTCTAAAGTAGTCCCCGACAGATCTCTAAGCACGAATCACAGCGATCTAACGGAGTATAAAGCGGTCGAGGTCTGTGGTACCAACCTAATAAATCAACCCAAGGATGCCCATTAATACAATTTTATCCTTTATATACGGAGTATAGGGAAAATAAATCATAACCTACCTGTCATCCGATGACAAGCTACTAGAACGACGTTATCCAATCCTGAACCGCTATGAAAAACTCCGAAACAAAATCAAACTTGACTTTGGGCTTGAATAATTTGATGTAGATAATTGATTTTCTTTTCCGGAGCCACAAAAGGGAAGACTCGTAAGAAAAACATACATTGGAAAACTTATCATACGACCAAACAAATGGACCCGGCACCGAAATACCGGTCCTGACAAGCCTTAAGTGACTTGGGGCCGCTACAAACAAGCTCTAACGGTTCAAGGAAAACATATACGTGGAAATAACCGGAAGGGTCATTACAAGAAAACAGTCCATTATACGGTCATTTACAGGCATATTTGGCCGCCGAGGCTGCCCAAAAGCAAAGTAATACTTTTGCTTCAATCGCCAAAGAGGACAATGATGATATCAAGTCCTCTGAAAAGTTACTAAAAAGAGAAATGATTTTTCTCGTAGAAAACTCTAAGCTCCAGCGAAAAGATGAGCCATAGAAGATACTCCAAAGGTACTTAATAAATGGGTTATACTATCCGGGTGAGTCATACAAAACCCATTCTTATTATGAGACAATTCTGACTAGTACAGGAGGTGCAGAATTTCAGAACTTTTCCGGTAATAACATAGAAGAGAATGTTTATAACTTCTCCAAAATCATTATTAAACAGATTATATTTGTTGAAGATTGGGGAATCTCTACTATGAAAGAAAGGCAGATAAGCCTTAACAAATCTCGTATGAACTTTACATACTGGGATTATTTGCAAGCATTTGATAAGGTGCTATACTACAATAATGATAGACATAAACATACTTGGTTCATAAAGGTGTGCGCAAATATATTTACTGAACCAACCCCAAATTAGTTTTTAAATTGGTGGTCATACCACGGTCCCACAATCCAGATCTTTCCCGATCAATTCCTTATGTTATACAAAGAATGGACCAAAGTGTCAACTGATTTAAACCGATTATATCATGCAGATCATATCTGCAATTTGGAAAAAATTAATCAGATCTACTTCTTTATTGAATTCTCTATTCCATGGATTCATAAATGGACTCCTGAATTAAGATTCACTGAAGAAAATATTCCCTGTCTATACAGGACTTTTATAATAATTTTTTGGACAAATTGATGAAAATAGATCCCAAAACAAAAGTCTTACATGGCCAAGAGCTTATGGATTCCATTAAACTAAGAATCCAAGAATACACTCGAGCCCCTCAATAGGGAATTATAGATGATAGTTCGGTCAGGCCTATCGCCAGAAAGATCTCTTTCCAAGATGGAGATAAAGAAGAAATGATCAATGACTATTTAGAAGAGGTCAAGAGAAATTTACTTCTGACGATTAACTAGATTGATAAATCGTACACTTCCATGCGGAGTGAGACAAGCAATGATGATATCGGAGAATCCCAGCCTATCGAAACAGACAAAATATTATCTACCGATGATATTCGAAATACAGAAGATTTTCTGCAACAGATCAAAGCCATGGGGAAAAAATATGTTAAAGACAAACAATAAAGACATCATGGACCCCACAGAATAGTAAAGACGCCGGGGACCCCAGCATTGAACAGTAGATACACTGTATTAAATAGTAGATACATTGTATAAGGACCCAGATATGGGACACATTTTTACTGTATTTAGATTCTTTATGTTTTAAATTTTTCTATTTAAAGGGCCTTTCAGTCCAGTTGAAAGGCATCAGAAAAACTTGTAAAGATCATAAAATTTTAGACAACTCTCTCTTATTGTAAATCTCTTATATCAATTTCAAGAATTGTTTCTTGGAGACAGCCATCCATATAAGGTATATTTTATTTTTCATTGTTTAGTTTTCTTTTTAGTTGTGTTTCTCCTAGCCAGGACGATGTCCGGCTAAAGATATCATATTGAATAACTAACTTCTCTCCTATATAGACCATGAACGATCTAAGCTTTATTAAAATATAAAGGAATTTTGTTATGGTTTCTCAACTTGGTTCCTAGATCGAGGTACAGTCGGATCTAGCACTACTCTTATTGGCTTTGCCTTAGTGGCTACATCTGGTCAGCCGTGGACCTAAGCCCGTTATTGAGGAGAAACAAAAGGGCGTCCTTTCCCGGTTAGAACCACCAGACACATGGGCTCAATAAGAAGTATGTATTAGATCCTTGACAGATCATTTTCTCAGGTAAAAGTATTACCATGCAGTTTGAGAAGCTATATGAAAATTCTTGTATATTTCAGTTCTTATGCAGTTCGAACTACCGCTAGCTTAAAGATGCTGAGTTACAGATCTGGTTGGTAGCGCGGATTACCGCAAGCCGACACCCGATTCTGTAATCAAGACTTGCTTTAGATATAAAGTATAAATTGCCTAATACGAATATTTACCAGAATAAAGTCTGCATTCCTCATCCCTTCTGTATCCGAAATGGATTTTGACCCAAACGATTCTTAATGATTCCATAACTTCTTGATTTTATCCCAGGTTCTTTGGCAAGAAAACATATCCAAAAGGAATTTTTTGATAAAATATGGAATCGGTTTAAAACATGGTTTTTTGATACTTATAGTAAAGAAGATATGACTAATATCTCTCAAGAGTTTTATGAAACTTGTGCTTTGCATAATCAAATTATGTATTTTGTTCCCTGGTTTATAACCACTTATTTGCCTTTATATGTAAATGTTATTGAAAGAACTTATAAAGATTGTAATGGTAGCCTTATAAAATCCATCTACCCTCCTCAATCACCTTTTATATTGCCAAATAATACAGGTATTACTTTTACAGCATTTCAAAAATTTGTTGATGAAGATATTGCTTCAGTCAGCATTGCTGAAATTAATAAACTTATTACTCAAAATAATTATTTGAGTTTATATGTTGAAGTTTTGGGTGAACATATTAGTTCTCTTGATAAAAAATTTGATGAATTGACTATCTTGATACAAGGTATAAAAGCTGATATGGCTAAAACAAATGTTGCCTCTACTTCGGCTAGTAAAGCTAATGCTCAGGTTGTCCCTACTCATGTTCAAAGACCGCCTGAGATTCAGGATCTTAAATTTAAATCTTTAAATGATTTAGAAGAACTTCTTGATAAAAAGTTTACTAGTTTAAATATAAAACCAATAGATTTATCAAAAGATTTTTCGGATAAAATAGAAACAACTGTTGATTATAAAAATCAAGTTTCTTTAGAATTTAATAAACTCAGAGGTTATCCTAGAAAAAATAATAGTTATGCTAATAAACCTAGCATGCAGACTTATTATTATCCTCGTCCTACTCCTCAAGATGTTTCGATAGAGGAACGAGATTGGAATCAGACGAATACTTCTTATAGTGGTTCCAAAATTTATGAATGGAATCTTGATGGGTTGCTCGATAGACAATTAACCATTTTGGTTCATAGAATGCTTATGTATGCAACTATCTGTAAAAGTTTTAAAAATACAGATAGAACTATTTGCAAAATGATTATTGCAGGTTTTACTGGCCAACTTCGAGGCTGGTGGGATAACTATTTGAGTATTGATGAGAAAGCTTCAATCATAAATGTTGTGGCTACTGATGATGGCATTGATAACTTAGGCATGGCTCTAATAAAAAATAGATAAGATGTTGTTTATACCCTTGTTCTCACCATATTAGAACATTTTAATGATATATTTACCAATTAGTATGAGACTGTTCGTACCCTCCTTAATGGTCTAAGATGTAACACCTTATCTAATTTTAGGTGGTATAAAGATACCTTTATGAGTCGGGTGATGGAATTACCCAAAAATAAGTTTGAACTTTGGAAAGCTAAGTTCATAGATGCCCTTCCCTCCTTATTCACTGAAAGAGTTAGAAAAACTCTGAGGGGTAGTCATGGTGAGATTCCTTATAAGGATTATACTTATGGTAAGCTTATAAGAGCTTGCACGCAAGAGGGATTAAACTTGTGTAATGAATTACTTTTGTCCAGACAGCTTAAGATGGATAAGCTTAAAGAAAGATCTCAGCTAGGAGACTTTTGTACCCAATTCGGTTTACCCGAACCTTCTGCTAATAGCGAGAACAAGAGCAAGTATTATAAGTCCTCTAGAACCGAAGGATCCCACAGGAAAAGGAGATCTAGATGTAGTACTAAGGAAGAACGTGAAGCTAGAAAAAGCTTCTGTAAGTCTACTAGATTTACCAAAGATCGATCTGTAAGGGATCTATCCAAAATTAAGTGTTATCCATATGGAAAACTTGGCCACATAGCACCAAATTGTAAGTTGAATAAGTTGAAAACTTTAGAACTAGATAGTGAGATTTATGATAAAGTTTATGGTTTGTTATACACCTCAAGTTCTGAAGATGATAATTACTCTCATTCTGATTCTGATATTGAACTGCTTGATTTATCTGATAGTGATAAAAATACTGATATTGTGATAATGATGATGAAATTTATAAACTGCAATCACAATTTCAGGATTTCAATATTAACACTATCACCTCTGATAATGTAATTGAGCTTTTGAAAGAAGTTACTGATAATAAGCTTCGCGAAAAGATTATCAATCTAGCTACTGCTAATGAGGCTAGTTCAAGTTCTTCAAAACCTTTTGAGAATAAGAAGAATGATTTTGAATATTCTGCACCATATTCTTTAAAGGAGGTTGATAACCGTCTTATGATGAAAAATACTTTCACCGAAAGAGATTCTTCTTTTGATGATTTAAAAGATGAAATTGAGAATTTAAAAAGAGAGATTAAATCTCTTAAACAAAATCAGTTGATTTGTGATCATAGAATTGCTCAGATTGAGATAAATAATTATGTGTCTACCAAAAATAATCATATGTCTTCTAATGACAAAGGTATTTCAGAAAAAAGGGAAAGTCTCTGTTAATCTTGACCCTAAAATTGATATGTTTTTAGGAATGATGCAAATTATTACTGACCATAAATGGTACGTTAAATGTACTATTTTAATCGATAAAAGTTTTTCAATTTCTAACATTGTCATGATTGATAGTGGTGTTGATGTTAGTTATATCCAGGAAAGCTTAGTGCCTACAAAATACTTTCAAAAAACTTCTCATATGGATTAGTCTGCATCACGACATACTTTAGATATAAAGTATAAATTTCCTAATACGAATATTTGCCAGAATAAAGTCTGCATTCCTCATTTGTTTTTCCTGGTTAATAATCAGTTATTCCCCCAATTATACTTGGAACCCCGTTCATAAATGCAATTTATCCTTTTACCAGCATAGACTCAAAAGGATTCTCTGCCACTTATAAGGATAATGAAATAAGTTATATTTTTGTTACAGATCCAGTAACTAGAGATATTAATGTCTTAATTGATATGAAGCAAAGACATGTAGATTCTTTGCAACTAGAATTGTTTAGTCTAAATATATTTGATTCTTTAAATTCCGCAGAAGTAAAGGAAAAAATTAAATTGATTTTCCAACAAATTGCCATTGATATCTGTGCAGATCACCCCAGTACTTTTTGAAATCAAAAAAAGCATATTGTCACCCTTCCATATGAAGATGATTTTTTGGGAGATAATATTCCTACTAAATCGCGTCCCTGTAAAATGAACGTTGATTTAGTAGAATTTTGCAAAAAAGAAATTCATAATTTATTACAAAAGGGTTTGATCAAACCTTCTAAATCTCCTTGGTCATGCACTGCATTCTATGTTAATAATGCTGTAGAAAAGGAGCGAGGTGCTCCTAGATTGGTTATTATTATAAACCATTGAACAAATATTTAAAATGGATAAGGTATCCTATCCCCTATAAAAAAGATTTATTATCAAGATTATATGATGCCAGTATATTTTCTAAATTTGATTTAAAATCAGGTTATTGGCAGGTACAAATATTTAAAGAACATACTTATAGAACTGCTTTTAATGTTTCATTTGGCCAATATGAATGGAATGTCATGCCTTTTGGTTTGAAAAATGCCCCATCTGAATTTCAGAAAATTATGAATGATATTTTTAATCCATATTTGGATTGTTTCATTTTTTATATTAATGATATTTTGGTTTTTTCCAAAACATATGAAATGCATATAAAGCATCTTGATATATTTAAAAAATATTGTCATTCAGAATGGTTTGGTTATCTCAAAACCAAAAATGAGTTTGTTCCATACTAAAGTCCGATTTCTAGGACATCATATTTGTCAGGGAAAGATTACTCCAATTCAAAGATCTATTGAATTTTCATCAAAATTTCCTGATGTCATCACTGATAGGATTCAGTTACAAAGGTTCTTGGGAAGCTTAAATTACATATCCCCATTCTATAAGAATCTATCTCGTGATTTAGCCCCTTTATATGATAGGATGAAAAAGAATTATAAATCACATTGGGCTGATAGTCATACCTCTTTGGTACAAAATATTAAACTCCGCGTACAGTCTTTACCTTATTTAACTCTTGCTAACCCTGCTTGGCAAAAGAATATTGAGACAGATGCGTCTAATATTGGTTATGGGGAATATTGAAACAAATAAATCCCAACTATCAAAATGAGTATTTAATAAGATTTCACTCTGGCAAATGGACTGAAGCCCAGAGAAAATATGCCACCATGGCTCATGAAATGCTAACCAATGTGAAATGTGTTTTAAAATTTCAGGATGATTTATACAATCAAAAGTTTTTGATAAAAACGGATGCTCAATCTGTTAAGTATATGTTTAACAAAGATTTTAAGCAGGATGCTTCTAAATTAATATTCGCAAGGTGGCAGGCTCGATTAGCCCCTTTTGATTTTGAAATTCATTATAAAAAAGGAATTGATAATTCTTTGCCGGATTTCTTATCCCGGGAATACCTCCAGTAAAATCAATTTTTACGAAGTCTTTTTCGATAAAAATACTTTGATTACCATTTTAAAGGTAATTACATTAAATAGAGACTTGAAAAGTCTTATAATTGATAAAATTATTGATAACATCGTAAAGGAAGATTTTTCAATCCATGATTACTCAGAAATTGTCAGAGAATATCTGACAGATTATTATGATTTTGACAGATTAATATAATCATAGATTGCTATCTATGTAGGATGGATCCTCCATGGATTCGAGGTAGAGGCAGAGGAAGGGGGAGATCATCCCAGTCCTATTCTCAAGGATCGTCATACGGATACTCATCAAACTCCCCAGTTATACAAATGGGAAGAAAGAGTTTAGTAAATGAGAAGATTTCTCAAAAGGGTGAATCTTCATCTATTCATCTGGAAGATATTCCAGAAAATAGTCCGTTATACGGTCATTTACAGGAATATTTGGCCGCCCAGGCTGCCCAAAAGCATAGTAATACTTTTGCTTCAATCGCCAAAGAGGACAATGATGATATTAAGTCCTATGAAAAGTTACTAAAGAGAGAAATGATATTTCTCGTAGAAAACTCAGAGCTCCAGCAAAAAGATGAGCCATGGAAGATACTCCAAAGGTACTTAATAAATGGGTTATACTATCCGGGTGAGTCATAAAAAATCCGTTCTTATTATGAGACAATCCTGACAAGTACAGGAAGTGCAAAATTTCAGCACTTTTCCGGTTATAACACAGAAGAGAATGTTTATAACTTCCCCAAAATAATTATTAAACAGATTATATCTGCCTTTCTTTCATAGTAGAGATTCCCCAATCTTCAATAGATATAATCAGTTTAATAATGATTTTGGAGAAGTTATAAACATTCTCTTCTGTGTTATAACCGGAATAGTGTTGAAATTCTTCACTTCCTGTACTTGTCAGGATTGTCTCATAATAAGAACGGGTTTTGTATGACTCACCCGGATAGTATAACCCATTTATTAAGTACCTTTGGAGTATCTTCCATGGCTCATCTTTTCACTGGAGCTCAGAGTTTTCTACGAGAAATATCATTTCTCTTTTTAGTAACTTTTCATAGGACTTGATATCATCATTGTCCTCTTTGGCGATTGAAGCAAAAGTATTACTTTGCTTTTGGGCAGCCTGGGTGGCCAAATATGCCTGTAAATGACCGTATAACAGACTATTTTCTGGAATATCTTCCAGATGAATAGATGAAGATTCACCCTTTTGAGAAATCTTCTCATTTACTAAACTCTTTCTTCCCATTTGTATAACTGGGGAGTTTGATGAGTATCCGTATGACGATCCTTGAGAATAGGACTGGGATGATCTCCCTGGGGTTGATCTCCCCCTTCCTCTACCTCTACCTCGAATCCATGGAGGATCCATCCTGCATACATAGCAATCTATGGTTATATTAATCTTTCAGAATCATAATAATCTGTCAGATTTTCTCTGACAATTTCTGAGTAATCATGGATTGAGAAATCTTCCTTTACGATGTTATCAATAATTTTATCAATTATATGACTTTTCAAGTCTCTATTTAATGTAATTACCTGTAATATGGTATCAGAGCCTAGAACCTTCATGGTATATATGAGATAGAGGTGAAGTATTTGACATAGATATGATCTTTGTTATATGGATCCGGGAGAAACTTGTACTAAAAGTACTACGCTTGAAAAGGTTGATATACCTCAAAACCTTGATTTGTTAAACAAATGGACTATTCCTAAGGTCCCGATTAAAACTATTTATGATCATGGTTGGTTTGATAAACTATCTTCTAAACAGCTGATAAAGACTACTGAGCAATCTTTAGCTTTAAATTCATCTGAACAGACTATTCATTTGTTAAACAAATGTGATATCGATTTATATAAAAATCAGTATAATTACCTTCATATTGGTATGGTTCAGATTGCTTTTAATCCTTTAATTCTTAAAGGATTGCCTGAGACTTTTCTAGCTGCTCTCAGAGATGGTAGAAATCTAAATTTTCGACAGTTGTTAATGGGTTCGATAGCATCTACAGTGGCCTATGGTCCCGTGTATTTTAATATGCAACCTAATCTGCAGTTATCACTTTCTGATGTTAATATTCTTGAGGCTTTAACATTAAATGTTAAAACGCATGGTTATAATTACGTGTCTGATTTAGAACTAATAAGTTTATCTTATAGAATTTATTTTAAATTATTATCTACTTTAAATCCAAGATGTAAGTTATACGATACATTTGATCAAACTATATTGGTGGAAACCAATTTTGCAAGGTCCAAAGTCACCACCAGGAGACCTATTAAGTGGGAAGAAATTGATTTCCCAACTACATGGACTCTAAATCCGGTCATATCCCCAAGTCAAGTAACTGATGCGGTTACCAATTCTGATTATTCTCATATTTCACAAAATCCCGATGGAATGATTTGTATTCAGTTTTCTGATAATAGTTATACTTCTCATAGGCAGTCATTTTCTAATAATTTTATGCCTACAATGAGTCATATTTATAATAGACGTTCTCTATCCAGTCATAGACTTTTGCCAGCTATGCATCATATTTCCTCGGTTGAAACTGTTTATGGTCAAGCACGAGATCGTGTTGCTTCATTACATACCATTGTAACTGATAGTAACTCAATTGTAGAAAAGGTTACCCCCGAACAAATATAGTTCAGGTAAATGATGCTAATTTTGATAAGGATATTCCTTTTGTATCCTGTAATGACCCTTCTATTCATTTAAATATTTTTGCCTTTCTTGTACCATTAGAGCTTACTTGTAGCGGCCCAAGTCATTTATTGCTTGTCGGGATCGGTAGTTCGGTGCTCGGGCTGTTTGTTTGGTCTTTATGGCCGTTCCTCATTTTAGAGCTTCAACTTTGAAAATCGTTGACTTCTGACAACATTCTTGGTAATATCAAAGAATTAAACTAAGGTTCTAGGTCAAAGGAATCCCTTACTCGAAAGTTTGAGTTAAAGAAATGCCTCGTGTAACACCTCGCCCGTTTGAAAGGTTTAAAGTAACCCGTGCCTTTGGGGTAAGACTAATAGTGTATAATATACTAAGAAGGATGTTTTATTAGGTATTTCAATGTCAAAATGGTCGTATGATAAGTTTTGAAGTCAAGCAAGTTGCAAAACAAAAGTCAGAAAAAGTTATTGTAAATTCCTTTAAGGAATTCTCTTCAAATTTGGGTTAAATGTCTTGGGGTGTTTCTCCCTATCTATAAAGAGTTAGTGGGCCCCCAATATACCAAATCGAAGGTTTACGAGTCTAGTTTACATTGCACTAAACTTTTTGTCTATACGACTTCAGAATAGAGAGATATCCGTGTTTTCGTAAGACCGCGCAAGCAGACACGTCAAGGTGGGGCCCACATCCTAAGTCGGTTTGCCTTTATAAATCAGCTTCTCCTTCGTTTTAAACCAATAAAAACAGACCAAAACCTTACAAAATCAGATATAAACCTTAGAAATAATCCATGGACCTTGATCCTTTCAATTCGGAAGTTTAACGGAAGTTGCTCTACGTCGCGAGCTTATCGTCGTGGTATAGTTTTCTCATTGTTTTGGCTCCGTTTGTTGCTACTGCAAGGAGGAAGTTCATGGAACTGATATTATGGTATTATCATTTGATTATTGGAAGGTAAGGGTTCTAAATCCTCGACTCATTCTTAATTTGAGCTTTAGAATCAATTCCGAGGAGAACTTATTGTTATCGGCATGTTTGTCGTGTTTTCTTGCCGTATATTGTTACAGCTCGTGGTGGGTCCTTATAACAGCATGTTTAGCTTGGTATTTCGAAGATTTTTGTCAAGAAAATCTCTCCCCTACGATCCTCCTTCGTTATTATATGTTCTAGTATTTTTTTATGGATTTCTGAGCCACGAAGTGGTATTTTGGATTTGTGGCTTTGGACAGCCCCTTTTATCTTGTTATGTTTGGTTATTGTTGTGGTGTTCTGGTTGTGGTAAGGTGCTGGAGGGATTGGGAAATTGTGCAATTCTTTTTGGGATCGCATACGATAGTGATTGGATTGGACAACGTGAAGTACACCTTGAAATAGTGCCTCGGGAGCTCGTCGCTCGTTTGAGATGTGGTTAACATATTATTGTAGGATTTAGCTGCCATTTCTTATTGTTATTGGCCTCATTTTATGTTTTGGAGTTGGCTGGTCGCGAGTGTGACATTAACACCTTATCAAATGGCTATGGCTCGTTCTTGCAGCCTCGTCGATTCTAGCAATTGTTCCATTACCTTGGTTGGTCAGCCTTCATAGAGACGCCTTTGGGGCTTCAGTTAAAAGTATTCTTTTGTGATTTGGAGCTTCCTGGAGCAGTTCGAGTCTGGACGACACTGTTCTCGCAACTAGTCATCGGATGACAGGTAGGTTATGGCTTTCCCACCTAGACTCTGTGTATATAGGCTATAACTGCATTAATTAACATCCTTGGGTGGGTTATTATAGGTTGGTACCCCAGACCTTGTCCACCTTGTTCGTCCGTTATTTCATGCGTTGTTTGTAGTATTCGCGCAGTATTATATATTACCCTTGTGGTCCTGTGTGGCCTTGTATTGACTCTGGAACATAGATGGTGGGTTATTGGGGAATGTCCACGATTCCCGGACATAGAGATTATCCTTTTAGGCTGGTTATGTCTGTTGAGTAGCTGTTGGGCCTGTACAGGGTTGATAGGAGTTGTTGTGAGCCATTTGGCTACTTTTATATTTGTGTGCGAGCATATCATCCATGAAAAAGGTTTTCCCCTGCCTGATTTACTACAGTTTTGGCTGCGAGCCACTACCGACAATTTTTCTAAATTTGCATAGCCCGGGGGGGGACATTTTGGTACTGTTGATGATCGAAAAAGGGGAATTTTGGATGTTTTCGCACTGATTTTATTACTAATACTAGTCTCTGCTAGGCAGAGCACCAGACTTGATTTTATTACTAATACTAGTCTCTGCGAGGCAGAGCACCAGACTTGATTTTATTACTGATACTAGTCTCTGCGGGGAGGAGCACTAGACTTGATTTACTACAATTTTAGACCCGGTTATGCCCGGGCACCCTTGGAGGGGTTTTTGAGGCATTTTCTACTACTTTAGTCCTGGATAGGGTCTGGGCATGCATATTCGAGACTGGGTCTCTATCTTGATCTCGGACTTGCTTTCGAATGACATGTCTTGATACTGAGTTTTAGTATGGGGTCGGGGACCTCCATGGACCTTGCCGCTCTGGGCATGGGGCTTCGGGCTGCGTGCGCCATAGGGAAGGGTATACGGTGGAGTAGAGGTATACATGCTGAGTCCTTCCATGGAACCTGCCTGCTGGGCCCGATTGGCACCGGAGGAGGTACATACAGAGGTTCTATTTCACACATCATATCATATCATATCATATCATATCATGCATTGGATTCCACCCTTGTTTGCTGTGTGTTCAGTGTACGCTCCGGTAGTATGGGATGTCGGAGGGTTTGCTTTCACTTGATTGTGTTCCTCGGTTGTATGGGCAGCCGTTGGGACTCTAGGTAGACTATATTTATTCCTGTCTTTATTTAGAGCTTGTTTTGGCACCCGGTTCTTGAAAGATTAGTGATGGCTAGCCTGTTGAGGCTTTGGTTGTGGGATTTTTTATTATTGAGAGGGATTTAGAGTCCTATCTTATTAAGGCACTTTTGTGTGGCCTTCTGAGCAGAGTGTGAGACTTTGGCTCTATCCTTGTGGGAAGTTGAGTGGTATCTCTCGGTTATTGTGGCCTAGTTAATTCATCCTAGGGTTGTACTTGTGAGGTAATTCCCTGGTTATGCTATCATGTGATTGGATTGGTATTATAATTTCCTTATACTTGTTGATTCCATTTTGAGTATGTTAGACTGCTCTCGTCTTTTCCTTTTACTTGAGGTTACCGATATACCGCCATTTTCTCTACTCTCTCTACTTACTTATATTATTGTGCAAGGACTCCAGGTGCGTTCTCCTTTCCTTCACCTGTGATTCTATGTAATTGTATCTCTGTGCTAGCAAGTGTTACTTGAAGCTCTTGGTTATGGATGATCTGTGCTAGCTACTTGTGCCTTGCTTATTGCTTCAGTGATTGATTTCTTGCTATCTGTTACTTACTGCTTTTATATCTTATATGCGCTCAGTCGGCCGATGATACCTACTGAGTACCCGTTGTTTTGGTTCTCATACTACACTTCTGCACTTTTTGGTGCAGATATTAGCTGAGCTTTTCCCGTTGATCACGTTGAAGACTCGTGCAGCTTTTGGATCTTTGAGACTAGGGTGAGCGCCTGACGGTCGGGGCTTGTCTACATCTCATCTGTTGTACTGTTTCTCCTTGTACTTTTGGAGGCAATTTATGTTGTATTTTGTTACTACTAGCACTTGTATTCTATTAGAAGCTTCTGTCCTATTGATACCAAGTCTTGGGGTTGGTGTAGTTTCCTTTATGTATTTATATTCAAGTTTTGCTTCCGTTTTGTCTACCTTTACATTCTGCTTCTGCTTATCTCAGCTTGTTGAGCGTATTGGTTAGGTAGTAGCCCATTACTAGTTATTCCAGGCTACGGGAATTGGTTCGCCTACTGGGGGGGTTGTAGGTGCCATCAAAAACGATTATCCGAAATGGTTTTTGACCCAAACGATTCTTAATGATTCCATAACTTCTTGATTTTATCCCAGGTTCTCTGGCAAGAAAACATATCCAAAAAGAATTTTTTGATAAAAAATGGAACCGGTTTAAAACTTGTTTTTTTGATACTTATAGTAAAGAAGATATGAATAATATCTCTCAAGAGTTTTATGAAACTTGTGCTTTGCATAATCAAATTATGTATTTTGTTCCCTGGTTTATAACCACTTATTTGCCTTTATATGTAAATGTTATTGAAAGAACTTATAAAGATGGTAATGGTAGCCTTATAAAATCCATCTACTATCCTCAATCACCTTTTATATTGCCAAATAATACAGGTATTACTTTTATTGCATTTCAAAAATTCGTTGATGAAGATATTGCTTCAGTCAGTATTGCTGAAATTAATAAACTTATTACTCAAAATAATTATTTGAGTTTATATGTTAAAGTTTTGGGTGAACATATTAGTTCTCTTGATAAAAAACGTGATGAATTGACTATCTTGATACAAGGTATAAAAGCTGATATGGCTAAAACAAATGTTGCCTCTACTTCGGCTAGTAAAGCTAATGCTCAGGTTGTCCCTACTCATGTTCAAAAACCGCCTGAGATTCAGGATTTTAAATTTAAATTTTTAAATGATTTAGAAGAACTTCTTGATAAAAAGTTTTTTGGTTTAAATATAAAACCAATAGATTTATCGAAAGATTTTTTGGATAAAATAGAAACAACTGTTGATTATAAAAATCATGTTTCTTTAGAATTTAATAAACTCAGAGGTTATCTTAGAAAAAATAATAGTTATGCTAATAAACCCAGCATGCAGACTTATTATTATCCTCGTCCTACTCCTCAAGATGTTTTGATAGATGAACGAGATTGGAATCAGACGATTACTTCTTATACCGGTTCCAAAATTTATGAATGGAATCTTGATGGTTTGACTGATAGACAATTAACCATTTTGGTTCATAGAATTCTTATGTATGCAACTATCTGTAAAAGTGTTAAAAATACAGATAGAACTATTTGTAAAATGATTATTGCTGGTTTTACTGGCCAACTTCAAGGCTGGTGGGATAACTATTTGAGTATTGATGAGAAAGCTTCAATAATAAATGTTGTGGCTACTGATAATGGCATTGATAACTTAGGCATGGCTCTAATAAAAAATAGAGAAGATGTTGTTTATACCCTTGTTCTCACCATATTAGAATATTTTAATGATATATTTACCAATCAGTATATAAGACTGTTCGTACCCTCCTTAATGGTCTAAGATGTAACACCTTATCTCATTTTAGGTGGTATAAAGATACCTTTATGAGTCAGGTGATGGAATTACCCGAAAATAAGTTTGAACATTGGAAAGCTAAGTTCATAGATGGCCTTCCCTCCTTATTCGCTGAAAGAGTTAGAAAAACTCTAAGGGGTAGTCATGGTGATATTACTTATTAGGATTATACTTATGGTAAGCTTATAGGAGCTTGCACGCAAGAGGGATTAAAATTGTGTAATGAATTACTTTTGTCCAAACAGCTTAAGATGGATAATATTAAAGAAAGATCTCAGCTAGGAGACTTTTGTACCCAATTCGGTTTACCCGAACCTTCTGCTAATAGCAAGAACAAGAGCAAGTATTATAAGTCCTCTAGAACCGAAGAATCCCACAGGAAAAGGAGATCTAGACGTAGGACTAAGGAAGAACATGAAGCTAGAAAAAGCTTCTGTAAGTCTACTAGATTTACCAAAGATCGATCTGGAAGGAGTCTATCCAAAATCAAGTGTTATACATGTGGAAAACTGGGCCACGTAGCACCAAATTGTAAGTTGAATAAGTTGAAAACTTTAGAACTAGATAGTGAGACTTATGATAAAGTTTATGGTTTGTTATACACCTCAGGTTCTGAAAATAATTATTACTCTCATTCTGATTCTGATATTGAGCTGCTTGATTTATCTGATAGTGATAAAAATACTGATAGCCTTTGCGCCACTTGCCAAGGTAATAAATGCAATTGTGATGATGATGAAATTTATAAACTGCAATCACAATTTCAGGATTT
>QJPP01006190.1:0-30695 GCA_003996215.1 Jaltomata sinuosa | reverse complement strand
GAGTGCTAGTTGAGTTTTCTTCCTACTTCAGATGATTTTTAGCCTCGGTTGGACCGAGCACCTGAGATGACTTTTTTACTGTTTAGACCCGGCGACGCCCGGGCACCCTTGGAGGGGTTTTTGAGATATTTTCCTACTATTTTTAGTCCTGGACAGGGTCTGGCATGCATATTCGAGACTGGGTCTCTATCTTGATATCGAGACTGGGTCTCTATCTTGATACATGTTCTGATACTGAGTTTTGGTATGGGGTCGGGGACCTCCATGGACCTTGCTATCCGGGCCAGGGGCTACGGGCTGCGTGTGCCGGAAGAAGGGTATACGGGGGAGTAGAGGTATACGGGCAGAGGCCTTCCATGGAACCTACCTGCTGGGCCGGATCGGCGCCGGAGGAGGTACATACAGAGATACTATGGCACTTGAGATCTTCATGCATCATATCATTCATGGTTCGAGGTTCCACCCTTGTTTGCTGTTGCTGATTGTACGCTCCGGTAGTATGGGATGCCGGAGGGTTTGTTTTCACTTGTTTGTGTTCCTCGGTTGTATGGGCGGCCGGGGGACTGTAGGTAGACTTTTGCTTTTTACTTACAAAATTGTTCTCTATTATGGATAAGTATGGAGGTTGGTATGAATTAGTTGAGTTTGATTCATGTCTCTGAGCATGCCTATCATTACTCTTTCTCTCTTCTTCTTACACTTGAGGTTACCGGTATACCGTCCATTTCGTAAACTTATTTTGTATACACTGTTGTTGCAAGGACCCCAGGTGCGTTATTTCTTACTTTCACCTGTGCCTATGGTGTGTATATTCTGCTTACTAGCCTCATATGTGGTTCTGTTGATTTCCCTCTGGGCTAGTTCCTGTGTACCTTTCGTTGATTTCTGTGACTACTTGCTTCTATTCTGTCTATTACTGCGCTTTTATCTTATATGTGCCCAGTCGGCCTATGATACCTACTGGGTACCTTATGCTTCGCATTTGGTGCTCACCCCTACCCCCTGCATCTTTGGGTGCAGATCTTAGCGTGGGCCATCGCCGTTAGATCGCTGTGATTCGTGCTTGGAGATCTGTTGAGGACTACTTCAGGCTGAGGGTGAGCTCTTGGCGATCGGAGCTTAGCTTTAGTTTATCTTTTGCTTCATGTACTCTATTACCATTCAGAGACATCTGTATATATTCTTTTGGTTTATTTGCACTCCATGTATGTAGTTGGGCTCTGTACTATGATACCAGGTCTTGGGGTTTGGTTTAGTTTCCGCATATGTATATATATTTATATCCTTGTTATCTATTTTATTCGTCTTGTTCCCTTATTTGCTAGATAGTAGCCCATTACTAACTGTTCTGGGCTACGGGGGGTTGGTTCACCTACCGGGGGTTGTAGGTGCCATCATGACCGAGAAATTGGGTCGTGACAACTTTTCATCTAGTGTATCATTTTACATGTATCTAGTATTAATTTTATTTATTTTAATATATATCAAGTATTAATTTCATGTATCTTTTTATATGTATCAAGTATTAATTTCATGTATCTTTTTATATGTATCTAGTATTAATTTCATATATTTATTTATATGTATCTAATATTAATTTCACGCATATATCTATATGTATCTAGTATTAATTTAATGTATCGTAATATAGTGAATTCAATATTAATTTGATGTATCCAATATAAATTTCATATAGTGAATCCAAAATACATATATCTAGTATCAAGTTGTCCCATCAAAACTTTTGATATATGTATATGTGCATAGATACATGCTTAAAAAGAAGAAGAAGAAGAAGAAGAAAAAATATATCCATGTATCCTGTGATGTATCCAATATCAATTTGGTGAATGTATCTGTGCACAAATATTCTTGACACATGTAACTGGGATGTATATATATCCAGTACCAATTTCATACATTATATTCAAAATACAGTAAACTCAGTATTAATTTGATGTATCCAATATAAGTTTCATACAGTGAATTCAAAATACATGTATCTAGTTTCAAATTGACCCATCAAAATTTTTGATACATATATTTGTGCGTAGATACATGCTTAAAAGAAGAAGATGATGACGATGAAGAATAAGAAGAAACACAGATCTGGCCAAAAAAACTCAATTTTCCCTGTGCCTATTTTCACCGGAAGAAGAGGAGAAGAGAACCATCCAAAGAAGCTGTAAATCTTGTTTCTCGTCATTACTGCCAGAGAATTCAGTAATTAAGAAAAAGATGAAAATTGAGAACAGATTTGAGTTTTTTCTCTTTCAATATCCATTGATTCTATTCTTGTTTGAAGCATGTCCAATAATATCAGACAAATAGATTTGTTAATTCTTTATAGTGAGTTATTGTGATTTCATCAACCAACAACATATGGTAAACATGTAAAATTGAACAAGATTTGCAGAAAAATCTGCTAGAGAAACAAGAAAGAGAAAATACACAAGAAGGGAGAGAATTGAGAGAAACTACATATTTTAGGAGAGAAAATCTTGAATTGAGTGATTTGAATTTGGGAGGAGCGTGATTTACGCCGTTGGAGAGGGGATATGATTTGGTGATGTATCTGATATAAAGAAGGGAGTTTCTGATAAGATGTGGTATATTAAGTAATTCAAATAAACTGATGGAAAAATAGTAAATATGGCAGGAATGTTTAGTTCTTTAGGTAATTTATCCAATTAAAAAGTTTGATTCCTCATTAAACAATATAATGTCAAATCAGTTATAAATCTTTTCATCTTTTTACATTCTCTTTATTTCTCTCATTTATGTCCTATATTGAATAACCCAAAAAGATATGATCTTTTTATTAAATTTTACTATATTCCAAATCAGTTATAAGCCTTTTCACCTCTTCCAATTTCTCCTATATATATTACAACCATATATTCATTGTATGTCTAATTTTATGGGCAGTAAAAATTAAACTTAGGTAGGGTGGAGTAATATTTTTGTAGCAGTAAAAGTTAAACTTAGGTAGGGTGAAATAATAACTTTTGTTTTTCTCTTTTTGATTTTGTTGAAAATACTTACTTTTGTCTCATAAAACTTTGATTTGTTGATTTGGTGTCTAATTATATGAATGGTGGAAGTTGAAATTTTGTAAAGTGGGTAATATTTCTATTTCTTTTTATTTATCGATTGAAAATATTTTTACTTCATTGAAGGTTTATTTGATGATTTAAAATTTTCATTTACGCAATTCATTTATTTTTTAGATTGCCCCGTAAATATGTATATATATATGAATAACCATTTTTTAGATTGCCCCGTAAATATGTATATATATGCATGCAAGGTTATCTTTTCTTTTATATGCATCACGTTTATCGTGTTGTATGTCATATAGAGTAATAGATTATATTTATATAATTTAAATCATATATATATTTATATATAATAATAGGGGATAAACGTGCAATGCACGTTCTCAGAACTAGTATATATATATATATATATATGAAGATCGTTTGGCTAATAGTTTGAAATAATTAATCCCATCAAAATTTATATAATGCAATTGGTTGTCCGTATAAGAAAAGATGATATATGCATTAAGTTTTGCTACAATCGATATGATTTGATGTATGTGTTATGTTATGCCTTATAAAATGTAAAATAAGAATAGGTATATTAATGTAGGGATTAAATTATTTAAAGATTTAGAAAATACACTATTAAATTAAGTAACCATGTATAACAATCTCCTCACTATTAGTCATTTCATAATAGTTCATTTATGATTAATTCCCGCATAAGCATTTTTTCCATTATAATTACGGTATAACTAGTATGTGAACCAAGTTGATGTAAGTTAATGGAGAAAGTAATTCAGGAGATGAGTTCTCGTTGAGTTGGTGCAATTCAGGGTAGTTAACCGAGAAGAGAGCTAAAGAAGAAGAGTTTTAGGAAGAAGAAGAATGAGATCTTATTACTTAAATGAATGCCTTAAGGAGAATACAAGTGTAGCTATTTATACTATCAGCAACAGTCTATACTACAACTGTAAATTGGAACTGCTACAGTGCAGCTACAGTGTAACTAACTCGGCTACAGTGATAACAAAATTTTGAAACTTCTAACTGCCTAACTAATTCTTCTAACAGCTTGTGCCGGCTCAGCTCTGCTTTACTAGTTCTTTTTTACTTGTATCAATACCCCCTGGTGAAGCAAATCCTTGACCTCAAGGATTGAATATAGGAAAACTATGTTGCACTTCAGACCAGTACTCCCAAGTAGATTGCAAGGCATCACTGTCAGTCCATTTGATAAGGACCTGACTCACAGCTTTGTTTCCTCTTTTGACTAACCTTATGTCCAAGATAGCTTCCGGCATAGGACAGTGATGACTAGAAAGATGTAGAACAGGAGGGTGAGAAATAGAATTAGGAACATCATGACATCTTTTCAATTGTGACACATGAAAGGTAGGGTGTATTAGAACATCAGCAGAAAGTAACAGCCTGTAAGCAACAGCTCCCACTCGAGCCTCAACTAAGTAAGGGCCATAGTACTTGGCAGCTAGCTTGTTGAAAGGTCTAGTAGCCACAAAAACTTGCCTATAAGGTTGGAGCTTCAAATATACCCACTCTCCAACCTCAAAGGATCTATCAGACCTGTGTCTGTCAGCAACATCCTTCATCCTTTGTTGTGCTCTAGCAATGTGAAATTTCAGTAATTGGATGATAGCTTCTCTAGCTTCAAAGATCTGTCCACCATCTCAATGACACTCTCCCCCACCAAGTAAGGCAAGTGGATAGGAGTTTTTTGACCATATAACACCTCATAAGGAGTGCACTTAATAGTGGAGTGGTAAGTGGTGTTATACCACCACTCAGCTAATGGAAGATGAGTGATCCAATCCTTAGGGCATTCTAAACAGAAGCATCTCAAATAGGTTTCTAGAGTTTTGTTTACCACCTCAGTTTGACCATCAGTCTGAGGATGGTAAGCTATAGATCTCTGCAACTGTACCCCTAATAAAGTGAACATCTCTTGCCAAACCCTGTCACTAGTCATGGTTGCTGGCAACCCATGTAGCTTGAACACACCATCCAAGAAACATTTGGCTACTGATTGAGTAGTGTAAGGATGTTGTAGGCTTAAGAAATGAGCATACTTACTAAGCATATCTAATACAACCAATATAACATCCCTCCCTTGAGCTTTGGGAAGGCCCTCCGCGAAATCCAAACATATATTTGTCCAAACTCCTTCAGGGATGGGCAGGGGTTGTAGATAACTTGTTGAAGCTGCAGCATCATACTTGTGTCTCTGGCAGATGTCACATTGATTAATGAAGTTTCTGACATCTGAGATAAGAGATTTCCAATGGAACAGTGATTGTAACCTCCAAATTGTTGCATCCATACCAGAGTGGCCTCCCTGAGAGCTATTATGCCACAACTCAATGATAGTTCTCCTTAGTTGAGGATCATCACCCACTACTAACCTACCCTTCCATATCAACTGGTTATTACACCAAGTATAGGACTTAAAAGGTGGATTCTGCAGTTTTTCAATCACCAACTGCAATGCAGGGTCCTTCACCCAAGTTTCCTTAATCTTTATATACAAGTCATCATGTGGAGTTAAGAGGGATATAGCCAATACCTCAGCATTTGGCATTCTGGATAAAGCATCAGGAGCTTTATTCTCAACCGCTTTTTATATTCAATAGAAAAATCAAAAGCCATTAACTTTGAGATGCCATCCACTTGGAAATCTGTATGAATTTGCTATTCAAGAAGATGTTTGAGGGCCTTCTGATCAGTTCTAACAATGAAGTGGTTACTCAACAAATAATGGGACCATTTGGTCACAGCAAAGATGAGTGCCAATAACTCTCTATCATACACTGACAAGGCTTAATGTCTGGGGGCCAATGACTTGCTTATGTAAGCAATGGGGTGGCCTTGCTACATCAACACAGCTCTAATTCCCTTCCCACTAGCATCTATTTCTACAATGAAAGGCTGAGCATAGTTTGGCAAGGCTAACACAGGTGCAGACACTAAGGCTTGTTTCAAAGCAAGGAAGGATTGTATGGATTGGTCAGACCAAGTGAAGCCTTCCTTCTTAAGTAGACCATGTAGTGGTCTGCAAATTGACACAAAGCCTTGTATGAACCTCCTGTAATATCCAGCTAACCCAAAGAATCCTCTTAACTGTTTGATATTAATAGGTATAGGCCATTGCTGAACTGCTACAATCTTTCTTGGATTAGTTGATACACCCTCAGCACTGATGTAATATCTTAAATACTCTACCTTATCCACTCCAAAGGCACACTTAGACATTTTTTGCATAGAGCTGGTATTGCTTCATCATTTCAAACACAGCCTTCACATGATTCAGATGATCATCTATACTCATGTTATAGATCAGTATGTCATCAAAGAATACTAGAACTGATTTTCTTAGCAATGGTTTAAATACAACATTCATAAGACTTTGAAATGAGGATGGAGCATTGGTTAAGCCAAAAGGCATGACCAAAAACTCATAGTGACCTTCATGGGTCTTGGAAGCTATTTTATAAGCATCTCCTTCAGCCATTCTTAGCTGATGATACCCTGCTCTTAAGTCTATTTTGGAGAAGATTTTAGCACCCCCAACTCATTAAGCAAATCTTCTATGATGGGGATAGGGAATTTGTCCTTAATAGTCATCTGATTCAAGCTTTTGTAGTCCACACAAAGCCTCCAACTACCATCCTTCTTTCCCACCAAGACTACATGAGATGCATAGGGGCTGGTACTATGCTGGATCACCCCTTGTTCCATCATTTCTATTACCAATTTCTCTATGATGTCCTTTTTGAAGGCTGGATATCTATATGGTCTATTGACAAGACTAGCACTCTCAAGTAATGGAATTCTATGGCCAAAAGCACCCCTATGTGGAGGTAGGGTAGTAGGTAATTCAAATATACATGAATACTGTTATAATACTGACTCCAAAGCCAAGGGTAGCTCCTAACCGTGGATAGCTTGGATATTAAAACAGTGTTCATCAACTATCGTCTCATTAGCTACAGTCATCATGAAGAATTGAGCTTCCTCCCCTTCTAATCTGCTCACCTTCTTTGCTTGGTATGCCTTGAGAAGTGTGGTAGACCCTCTCAATACATGTTTCCTACCTTGATATATGAATTCAATGATTCTGTTTATAAAATCAAACAGAATTCTTCCCAATGTATTCAACCACTGCACTCCCAATACTATATCCACATTTGCCAATGGTAACAACAGGAAGTCAGAAGCAAAGGTGGTACCTTGTAATAGCCACTAGAGGTTCTTACATACAGAAGTTGTTTTCACCTTCCTTCCATCAGCCACACACACTGATTGCTCCACAATAGTACTAGCTTAACATCCTAATTTCTTAGCCATTTCTTGGTCAATAAAATTATGTGTACTTCCTGTGTTTATCAAGACCTGCAAAGGCCTCTTTTCATGATAACCAGTTACTCTGACGGTCTGATACCCAGTGGTTCCAGTGAAGGCTTGGAGTGATATTGTCATGAACTCATTTGACTCATCCCTACACTCTTGCTCTGGCTCTAGTTCTATCTACTCAACTATAGTTCCTTCCTCCATGAAATCCACTAAATAGAGATGTTTCTTGGCCTTGCATACATGCCCCCAAACATACTTCTCATCACAAGAGAAACATAACCCTTTAGCCCTTTTCTCATCCATCTCAGCAGCAGTTAGTCTTTTTCCAGGTGCACTAAATCTGTTGCCCTTGTTCATGTTAGGCTCAAATGGTTTCCTGAGGGTTGGATTTGGTGTGAAATTTCTCTGGTAGTTGAGTGGTTTGACAAGTGTTGGTGTAGGTAATAAGGCAGTAGGTGCCTTAGTAACTGGCTTCAACCCCTATGTGTTAGCTTGAGCTTCAAAGACACCTTCCTGTAATCTAGCAACCTTGTAAGCTTGCATCAAGGTTCTAGGATTCTGAATCTTGACTGCTTTGTTCAATTCTGGTTTCAACCCCTCAAGAAACAGCTAATAATATTTTCACTTGATAGATTCACCCCAGTCAAGAGTCTATCAAACTCAGCCTGATATTTCCTTACTTCCCCAGTTTATTGCAGGTTCTTTAATGCTTCCATAGGGTCTTCAAAACTGTCCCCAAATCTTTCATTGATAGTTATGACATATTCAGTCCAAGAGGGATCCAACCCTGAACTCCTAGGCTTCATGAAGGACCTATGTCATGCAATTGCTTCACCCTCCAAATGAATGGAATCCACCCTTACTCTTTGCTCAAATGGAATGTCATCCATAGAGAAGAGTTGATCCACCTTGTACAACCAGGTACGCAAATCTATCCCTGCAAATCTGGGAAACTCCAATTTTGAATATCTAGTGAAGAAATTACCTCCACGATTCTGAGGTTCTCTTGCTCTATCATCTCTGGGACCTTCATTCGAACAGGTTCTGCCATTGCAAGATTTGATTCTGTCAATCTCTCTTTCCTTTCCTTTCGAATTCATACCCCCAATTGCATCCTTGATCTGTAGCAGTTCTCTCTTTGTTTGCGCATTTTTCTCTGTCATACTAGTCATTCCTTCCATGAGTTTTTGTAGTTGTTCCTGAATTTGAGAAAGCTTGCCATCAACTTCCTCTGTTGATCTGTCAGAATTCTTGTCACGAGCCACCATGTTGAGCCAAGGAACGGAAGCTCTGATACCAATTGATGTACTTTAATGGAGAAAGTAATCCAGGAGATGAGTTCTCGAGGAGTTGGTAGCAATTCAGGGTAGTTAACCGAGAAGAGAGCTAAAGAAGAAGAGTTTTAGGAAGAAGAAGAATGAGATCTTATTACTTGAATGAATGCCTTAAGGAGAATACAAGTGTAGCTATTTATACTATCAGCAACAGTCTATTATACTATAACTGTAAATTGGAACTGCTACAGTGTAACTAACTCGGCTACAATGATAACAGAATTTTGAAACCTCTAACTGCCTAACTAATTCTTCTAACAGCTTGTGCCAGCTCAGCTCTGCTTTACTAGTTCTCCTTTACTTGTATCACAAACGACTCAAACAATTATCCAAAAGCAGCTTTATTTATAAGATTCTAGGTGTGACGTTTTGTCTAAAGTGCTCTTTGCAAAAATGCAATTTGGCTAAACTAGTTATATCACCAGGGTTGGAAATTAGCTTAGGCCTTGTAACACTTATTGTTGGTAAAAAACTTGAATGTGGTAACAGTTAAAAGGCTTATAATTTGTAACATTTGAAATAGGGTAAAGTGCACTAGAAACTTAGCCTTGAACTTTGACCAGGTAGCAATTTACCATTGTACTAACTACTTACAAGAGTAACGAATATGACGTTGAGGGGAAAATAAGAAAGAAAAAACACATCCTTAATTCCCCTATCTATTTTATTGTAGACAGTTGGCAAAACAAACAATTCTTTGTGTAATACGCGCATCCCAGTCCTTAGTGTTACTGTTGATATCTCAATGTTAGAAAGGTATATATGCATCATAATAATTACATAAATGTATTATATATGTATTTTCTATGCATTTTTCGACCCATTGTTTCGTAGGGTAAATGTAACCTTTCTGTCAGTCTTCCCCAAAAGTCTAATGTTCAACTTAAAATTGGAAATATGTAATAGCTAGCCAACGACTTTATAGGCAAGAATTTGGCCAGCTCAATTACCCTCCTTGAGTCTCCAGTGGAACAGTCTTTACCAGTCAAAATACCATAATGGTGTTATAAACTTGAACAGTTACGTCTAGTCGACCTCCTTGTTTATTTTCTAAAACATAAAATTTTCATTCTCCACCCATTTCTCAAGACATATTTTCTTAAATCTAGGTGCAAAGGCCACATTGTTGATTTGTTGTGGAGTGCAAGCTTATGATACATATTGTCCTCTTTGACCCAACAGATCTCACAGATTTGTCCCTTGAACACGTTTCAAACTTAAAAGCATGTTTATCATGCAAATTTTTTCCTTCCTTTTCCAATATGGAATTTGTCTAAAGTGTCATATAAACTCCTTCGTCATGAGCTTATCAGCCTAGAGCTTGTTAGTCCTTGCCCTTGACCCACCGCCATTAACCCCACCCTTCGGCAGGGGCATCACATACACCCCCTCCATTTTGAGACTAAGCGTCCTTGATGAGGTTTGCCCACCATCGTTATGCGAGAGTCAAGTTCAGATACCAATGAAACCTC
The DNA here is from genome assembly GCA_003996215.1 of Jaltomata sinuosa. NCBI lineage: Eukaryota > Viridiplantae > Streptophyta > Magnoliopsida > Solanales > Solanaceae > Jaltomata > Jaltomata sinuosa. The sequence continues at coordinate 20,477 of QJPP01006190.1, read as the reverse complement.
ACTAATTTGTCCCTTGCGCTATGCATCACATCGAGCTTAAAAGTGTGTGTACCATATGAAGTTGTGCTTTTGTCTTATATAACATTTCACTCTTTCCTTCCTTTCCATTTTCCAATATGAGATTTATTTAATCATAGATACCCTTTCTTGTAGAGCTTTCGATCTTAGAAGTTTGTCAGTCCTCGACCTTGGCCCGGCCTCATCAACCCACCCTCTGTTAGGAGTGTCGCGGTCAAATGTGGGGCATAGGTGAGACTAGGGAAGTTCAAGATAAATTGCAAAACACAACAACAAACGGACAAAAAAAACCATTGTTATTGATTCAATCAGTTTGGTACTCCCTCTGTCCAACAATACTTGTCCACTATTGAGAAGAGTAATTTTATCACATCACCCTTTGAATATAATAAATACAATGTCTTGAAAAATGTAATAGGGAAATGACTATAATTAATGATAAAGGTAAATTAGGAACTAAGTGTAAGATTATCTCTTGATTTCATAAATTGGACAAGTATTATTGGACATCTATTTTTAGTATAGTGGACAAGTAAAGATGGATCGAGGGAGTATTAAATGTTAAAAAAATAATAAATGTATAGTTTGATTTGATATTACCAAGAAACGAAACTGAAACGAGTCGGACCAAACCAACGATATGTAAACGATATTTTTAAATTTTTATACGAAATAAAATATTTATTGTTATAAATTCTATAAGTAGTTTGTATTTTCATAAATTTTTTCTTCTGCGACTTGGGGACGACCAAGGTGTTCAAGATATGTAGCTATAACTTAATGTGGACGATGGATAAATAACTATCTAAATGAAATGTTAGTAGTGAATGTTCATGCTGTCACTATACGTAAGAGTTGTACATAGAATTTTGTCTCAAAATGAAATCACGAGTTGATTGGTTTGTTAAAAAATAAATAAAAGAAACTCGATTCGAACCGAACCAAGTACACCCTGAATTTGACTCATCTACTTAAATCTAGTGAATTTCACCCCTTAGCCAATGGTATTGGCAGAGTCCTGGCCATACTGCAAAATCTTCAAAGAAGAATTTATCAGCTACATGAAATTTACTGAACCTTTCAAGTTTGATTATTAGCTACATAAACATCTCATTGCATAGCTTATAGTAACTTTAATTCCTCCTTGATCATTTTATTAAGAGGACAAGTAATGAAAGGGAATTAAGTTATTTAAAATTAAGCGGTGACCTCATGGTGAGAGTTATTATATTTAGGGTTGCCATACTCTTTCAATTATTACTTTGATTGTTCACCCCACTTGCCCAGCATTTAAAGATATTGTTACACCAACCAAAGCAAGAATATTGTTCCTTGTACGGTGCATCTACTTCCATGTACCTATTCACAGATATTGTTCTCTATTTCCTCGAACTTGCATACTTCATAAGTTGTTGAATTAACCCCAATTACCAAAATTATTGAAGAAAATTTGATTATTTTCACTCGTGTAACAGGTAATCTTCTATTTCAAAATGACTTGTGCTCATTGCATGTTTGGTTCATGGGAATGTGTGGGATTTGTTTAGTATATGGAAGGATGGGACGTGTTTAGTCATATGAATGGATGGAGGTGGTATTCACCGTCGCGGAACTTGAACTTGAAGAAGCAAGCCTCTATGAGAGAAAGTCATTGTGCAACTTAGCTACTAGAAAACAGGGAATTAGCGACGGACAAAATTTCGTAGCTAAACAATAAAAATCTCATGCTAATCCCATTTAGCTACGAATTAACGATGGATTATAACAAATTTCAATTAGCTAAGAGCTTTTTAGCGACGAATTAGCTATGGATTATCAATAAATTCCGTAGCTAATTCCATGTTCTCTTGTAGTATAGAATGTTTTCAGTTGAAAAAACCATTAGTTCTAAGAGCTACTCTTGCTTGGCATAATAAGTTCTACTTTACCAATTCTATCCCAAAGACCCCAACCCAAAGGAAAAATCAAGGAAATTTTGCTTTAGGTTAACTAATTAATTCAGATTTACGCACAAGTTGGTCTACTAAGAGGCAAAACGTTTCCTACCAAAAAGTTCTCTATTTCCTTGGCTCAAACTTGATTAAGAGTGGGGTACTCCCAATTATCCCACCACACCCATCGATGGTAAAGCAAGGAAATTTTTTTAGTTTAACCATTTGATATCCGAAATTTACTGGTCCAATTAATTCAAATATGTGCTGGAGTAGGTCTACTAAGGGGGTAAAATGCTCTACCAAAAAATTCATTTTCAAAGATCGAACTTAATTAAGGGTTGAGGGATCTCAATTATCCCACTACATCCTCAGTGGTAAATCAATGACACCATTTACAAAGTCACTTCTTAGTAACCAAAGGGCAGCAACATTAATGAGCATGAATGATTCCTTTCCAATCCCCAAAACCATCAACCAGCTACTAGTTCAATCTTGTTGAAATGAGCATGTGGGGACTTTGAAATAATATGTACTAGTACCATGCCTAAAGGACGTTCCGTACCAGTGGCATCTTAAATTGGAAAAAAAGACAAAATGCAATAATGTGGCCAACATATTAGATCAATGATGCAGACGTTTGCCAGCTAATAAGGTTAGACAAATCAACTCAAGTCAAATGGCCCAATTTTGAAATATTTGCTGAGATGAGATTTGGAGATTAGGTTGGGAGGGATGGGCAAGAAAATCACATAGAGGCTCTGAATCTTGAAGTATGTAGTATGAAAAAGAGGCAACAACCATCAAGGTAGCAGCATCCTGGAAGCACCCAAATTCCAATCTCACATTTATATATTTGGACATTACATTTATTATCCACAAAATAATACAAACATATACATCTAGACAGATAGACTGACAAAGAAAAATAGGATATCGATAACAGTCTAACACTACGGATAACAATATCACATGTATATGATGAAGCTACCTGCTTTCAGGCAGACAATACACTCTTTAGAGACCATTTTGACTGAAAATTAACCACAATCATTAAACTGCAGAATATTTCTGCAACTTCAGCAATCAATAAACCATGTTTATTTGGGGTGGAAACACTTATTTTCTCTGCACATACTACTCTAAGGGATAGATGCCACTAGATCAAGATATTACAAACATCTAAACTGCACTATAAGTTCTGCAAATTTACCAATACATTATTTGACATAGGTAGAAACATTGACTGACTAAACTCCAGACGGGTTTCTTTTTTTTTCGATGAAAAGGTTAAAAGTAACTCCAGATGGGTTTTTACATCAGAGAATAATTGGTAGAAGCTCCAAAGAAGCATAGTCTGCATGCTTTGTCAACATAATTTATTGCAAGTGGTATACACTTACATTTACACAGTCTCAAGTGTAAAACACTTTTTCCCCTCTACCTGATCTTGTTATTTTTGTAAATGATGTTATAAAACCATATTGTGTGCACAAATCATCTTTTCCAAAAGACAGATTCCCTGCAAAACTAATAAACACGATTTCAGAGCTTGGATTGATTCTGTGTCAACACCTAAAGTTTCTTGGAAACATGACTATGAAAATCAATTCTCATATTAGCAGTTATGAGATGTTAATACATAGACAACTAGCATTGACATTTTCATTCAAGTCCACAGTTTGAAGAGGCATAAACTGCATATCCAGAGCCATAAATAGATGACAAAACAGAGCGCGGAAGAATATGTTAAAAAGGAAATGAAGGGGCGGAGGGTTAAAACTTCAGACAAAACAAGCTGCTGGTTCCACTGATATGATGGATCCTTATTTCAGCTTCTCATGTCCTCAACAAATTTCAGGATCATATTTGACAGGCGACTTAAGAGACAGTAACAAGCAACTCATTGGTAACTTGTTAGCAAAAGATGGAAAATAATGGGAATCCCTCCCAAAAACAGAAAGCACTAAGTGAGTACAAGTTAATTTTAGAGATGTCCGGTGGAATTTTCAATATCTTAATAGCATATAAAAAAAACAAAGATTCATACATCTCTTTTGACAAAACTGACATGAAGAATCTCTTATGACTGTTTAAATCCGCAAGGTTCATTTGGTAAATCCAAATTGAAGTAAGCATGCTAACTGTTCAGACCCAAACAAAATTGTGGTGTGCTTGAATCATCTATTGAGATCCTTCCATCAGGTTAATTTCCAATTTAGTTTCTTTTCTCATAGCCTGAGGGGCAGCAACTGAAGAAAAAGAAGTTAATCCTACTGCTTAACATCTCAGATGCAGCAATCAAGTTACCAGAAAATGAGAATGTATATCATTTTGTTTTAATTAGAAAAGAAATTATTATTTTTTTATAAGTGAAGGTATTATTGATAATAAACTCAGCACCAAGAATTAGAAAAGATATTATTTTTCAGGAATTCCTTAAAAACACAAGAAGAGAACAAAAGAATGTAGAGTTATCTAAGATTTTAACATTCAAATCCAGTTTCTCGTATCTGATTCTTTCATAACCCTTAAGGAATACCGTTTTGGGCTATCTTATTTGAAAAGCTCAGGTTCCAGTAAAAATAGGCACTTGTGTGGCCTTTGCTTCATCAAAAGCTTAAGACCAGTGACCTGTTATAGTTGAAAGGCAATCAAATCTATAAGTCAAATTTGGTGCATTATGTGCAAAAAGAACAAGGACATGCTTTCTGTTTTGCATTATTCATTTGCAAGAAGGTAGTCATCGATAAGGATTATTGCAAATATTATAGGGGCTATTTGATGAATCTTCTCTGCTTACACATTCAGATCATGATATTTGAACAGTAAAACTGTTAGTTAATATTCATGTGCTGAAAGGATCTTTATCAAACGGAAAAAAAAAAATTTATCATCAACTGCTAGTTAATGTTCATGTGCTAGAAAAAATTCTTATGAAACCTGAACTTCCCAAACTTCTTATGCACAGAAACGTGATAATCTCCCTTTGCAGCTATGCGCTAGTTATGCTTTGCAGTAATACTTTATCTAGAGTAGTCCGAGTTCTCAGCAATCAGGCACTTCTTCCTTCCTTAATTTTTTTTCCCGGGGTTTGCACTCATGTCGCTTGCAATTGACATTTAGAGAGTAGATTTATAAGTGATGACAAAATGTACTAGCAAATGCTAGAAAGTCTAAGAAACTACTGATTGAGAACTCATCCAGACATTGAAGCAGACAAACTTTTTGAATCAGCTAAACTACAATGAATCAAGGGAAAAAAATATAGTTCATTCCACTTGAAACATCATCTGTTTGCATTACATGATGCTTAAACTAATTAGAATATTCTTTATGGAACTCAATCAAATAGGTATTGACAGGAAAGGTCATCTGATAAACAATTTGTATCTGTTTTGATGTTGGGCAGGACAACTGAGATTCTAGCCATGAGACACAATCAATCAACCAGGCGATGCATGAAACTGCAAGTTCACCCAAACAATCTTGGCATGAAAGGGAACACCAGCCAGCTGATTGAAGGAGAAATCTCCGATACATTTTCAATGATGCCACAAGATTTGTAAAGAGACAAACATTAAATGCCACTTACACAATTAAAAAGATACTACATGAGAAGTTAACAAATTTAGATTAGTGTTTAAAGGACCTGGACTAATGTTTATAGCATGTGCAGATTTAACACTTACATACCTTGAAATTAAGGAACACTCAAAAAGAGATGAATATCATACCAAGTTTTCAAATGCTTCATTGTTGAGAAACCCATTGCATCAGTGTTCGTAAGATCCCTCAAAGGTACTTAATGACTTTATAATGCATTCATACACCTTAATCCCCTCCAAATAAACAGTATCCTTGAGGAACTGTCACGAGAACAAATGACTGGCATCAGAGAAACAAGTGAATACTGATTTGTCATAGATAGAAGCAGTGACAAACCTCATTGTGGTCATGAAGTAAGATGGGGGTATTCTTCATAGGGGAGAAACCAAAGGCAGGAATTCCCAGCCGTCTCATGAATCTAGCATCAGTAGTTGAAGCTAATATTTCAGGCTTGGAGAGTTTGCCACCAGCTCTAGTAACAGCTTGATTGAACACGGACCACCAAGGGTTGGAATCGGAAGCAAGTGTCATCAGAGGACGACCCCTGTTGTCCCTTAGGAATCCTTTCTCGGATATCTGCCACATTACAAGAAGCCTGAGAATCAGAAGACCAAAAGTAGACCTTTTTTTGTGTTTAGAGAAACAATTAACATATTGAACCCAAATGTAAACTTCTGTTTTTTATGAATAAATAGAGTTATCCAGCGAATGATTATAGAGGATTCACAATTTCATATTGAGGCATAGCTGATCGATTGACTGAATGAGAAACAGAGTTGTCCCTATATTGTGACAACTTCCTAAAAAGAAAACTTTTTCATTACACTATCCGGCACATTTTTTATATCACTGATCAGAAAGGTATAATGGACGCCACTTTAAGGAGGGAATTCCATTCATTGAACAGCTTCAGAAATACAAGAATAAAACCGTTGGAGCTAATGTGTACTCCTAAGCTTTTACTTCTTTCTAAATTTCCAGCCAAATTAATCCTATTTTGTGAATTCCAACCAAACCTTTCTTCTCGACTTCTCCGATCCTTACTCTTCTCAAAACTCTCTCTTCTTAACATGTCTCCCCACAGCAGCTACACTTTACCTATCATCTTTTAGGTCCAGATTGGTAGAACCCAAGTTTCAAAATTGATCATATTGTAGCAATTACTACAATTTTGGAGTGTCATCAGTTGAAAACTACTGTAAATCCATTTTAGATGGAAAGGGAAGCCTTCTTAGCAGGGCAAAAGTCATACGAAACCATTGGGAAAAAGGGAGAGCCATCCACGTGTTTAAATGGATCGAAAGAAGGAAATCCTCGTCATAGTATTTAGAGTTTTTTTCTTTTTTGATACAGAAAGTGGTATTACTAAAAGGCATCAAGAAGATGCAAGAATTACAAGATGTGGCATTTGAGCTTACAAAAAATCTCTGTCTGACTATACAAACTATCTAAGCCAGAACTAATGAATTAATAAAGTCCTGAAGTTGTTCTGCATTAACAGCAGGATACAAATTGGAGCAACTAAACAAATTCGCAATACACCTTGCCTTCAAAATACCTAAAGAAGTTGACTCCCCATCAAAACATCTCCTATTCCTCTCTAACCAGAAGCAACAGATTTTTTGGATCTGCAGAAGTATTGGTGAAGACATCTGAAGAACCAGGAAGATCTACGTAACAAATGGAGCAAACAGGAACAACTATATGAATATTACATCATCCCCCAAACAAAAATGGATCTTTTGAATTCAATAAAAACACTGTAGTAGAAGGGAGTAGGACAAGATTAATCATAATCAAACTCTGATGGCAGGACATTGCAAACAAATTGATGAAATTCAAGGGAAGGGAATTTCTTCTCCAACTGTAACCTTCCCCTATTATCCCATCAAAATCTAGTTCATCGTCAGATTCATGTCAATTCAGATTAATATTTAGGTATCATATTACCTCTTTCTTTTACTCCCTCTTATCACTCCAGATATTATGCAGAGGCAGCCACACTTAGGAGATGGTAGGAAACAGGTATGTGAAAACTTCAGCAGATAGAACCCCTTTTATATAAGTGATGAAGCAGTCTCTAAAATAAAACTGGTGGCAGAAGGCTCCAATTAAACGGAGTTAGAACAACAGGCACAATCAAATAGGAACATCTATGAGACGAGTTTCTCGCTTCTGCTCAAGTTTGGACCAAAAACAGTTGAATGACATCAAGCTTCACTTGATTTGTCACGCCCCGAGGTTACCCCCTAGACGTAACACGGGACTTGGGACCACAAGTGCCCCAAGCTAACCCTTGGTCATAGCATTCTCAAGCATAACAAAAGATAAGCGGAAGCATAATAGATAAATCCGGAATCACATAAATGGATAATCAAGTCAAATAGGAATACAAAATCCAGAAAGAGACTCAAAAGTTGTCTATGTCTGAAAAGCCTCTACTCATGACATAAAGAGTTGCTAGGACAAGACCCTAGCTAACTCGAAGTGCGGAAAAATATAATAGCTAACACTGACTAAGAACATAACTAGTCCTCGACCTAAGAGGACTCACCACAGCTGATAGAGAGTGGCCTGAAAGCTCTAGCCACAGGTCTGAGAAGGGACACCTGAATCTGCATCATCAAAGGATGCAGCGCAAGATATGCGTCAGTACTACAGGATGCACTTGTTAGAATAGGAATAGGAATACTATATAGAATCCTACTTGGTAAAGGATTGTTATCTAGTGTCTATATATAGGATCTTTGTGTAATAATGTAGACACAATTCAATAATATTTCTTCTCCTATATTTCTCACATGGTATCAGAGCATTGGTGAGAAACCTCGGTGAAAGAAAATTAGGTCAAAACAGTCGTCGTGCGTCAAATTTTGGCAACTTGCTAGGCCTGTGTTGCGTCACCCCGTGTCCGTCAGTGTTGTGCGAAAAACCAACACCACCACGGGGTCCCACACCCTCTAGCGACCATAACCCTAAATTTTCACCAAGAGAAGCCTCTCTACGCGCCGCCACGCGCCGACCGAAGCAGACATCTCCGGCAAGATCTAGACCACGCGTCGGGAGCGTGAGCCTCTTTCCGGCCACCTTTTTTTTCGAGAATTTCTTTTTCCACTCAGGTCGCCTAACTGTTCCGACAGCAAACTGATAGTTTTCTTCAAGTTTCGGCGAGAAACGTTATTTTCCGGCGACTGCTCATTTTTTTTGGCATATCTGAGTTTCTGCTGCACTTTCTCCGGCAGATCTGAGTTTGTGCTGACTGTTTTCGGCAGATGTGAGTTGTCGTTGCGTTTTCTCTTTGTTTCTGGCGACTTGTTTCCTGATTCCGACCAGATTCGGGCGATCAGATCGACTTTTTTTTTCGGCCATTTATTGAAGACGTATTTTATTGTCAGTGTCACGCAGAGATTCCGAGCTGACCCATACCATTTTCTTCAAGATCCGATCACTTTTTATTATAGTCCTATGATTAAGTCCGAACCCTTAATAAGGAGATCAGATTATCAAACATCACAATCCATGAAGAATCGACGAGGGGGAGGTCGTTTTGGAAGATCTCGACCTACGTGTAGCTATTGTAATAGGCTTGGACACACTCGTGAAGTATGTTATTCTCGACCAAAGTGTAGTTATTGTAATAAGCTTGGACACACTCGTGAAGTATGCTATTCTTTGCCTTGTCAGCCACCTAAAGATGTTCACGTTGCTCAGCATAACACCACAAGTAATAAATGGGTTTATTTATCTGAAGAGGAATATAATGAGTATCTTTAATATCGAGCAAGTAAGCAGACATCTCTACCAGTAGCCTTAGCCGCACAGTCTTCTACCTTTGGATCATGGGTTGTGGATTCTGGCGCTTCTGACCATATTTCTGGTGATAAATCACTTTTGTCAAATATTGTTTATTCACAGTCTCTTCCAACTATTACTTTAGCCAATGGAAACCAAACCAAAGCAAAAGGAGTTGGACAAGCTAATTCCCTATCATCTGTCACTTTAAGTTCTGTTCTTTATGTCCCTGGTTGTCCTTTTAATCTTGCGTCTGTCAGTCGTTTGACTCGTGCCTTAAATTGTGGCATACTATTTCTTGAGGACTCTTTTATCATGCATGATCGCAGTACGGGACAAACAATTGGTGTGGGATATGAATCACAAGGCCTCTACCACCTCAACTCTCCTAACTCCTCCGTAGCATGTCCAGTTACAGATTCTCCAGAATTAATTCACAAACGTTTGGGACATCCCAGTTTGTTCAAGCTACAAAAGATGGTTCCTAGTTTGTCTAATATGTCTACATTAGATTGTGAGTCATGCCAACTTGGGAAACACACTCGCACTACCTTTCAACGTAGTGCTGAGAGTCGTGCAGAATCTATCTTTTCCTTAGTTCACTCTGATATTTGGGGTCCTAGTAGAGTCAGCTCAACCTTAGGTTTTCGTTATTTTGTTAGCTTCATTGATGATTATTCAAGATGTACTTGGATTTTCTTAATGAAAGATCGTTCTGAGTTGTTTTCTATATTCAAGAGTTATTGTGTTGAAATACAAAATCAATTTGATGTCTCTATTCGTACCTTTCGTAGTGATAATGCCCTAGAATATATGTCCTCCCAGTTTCAGCAGTTTATGGCTCACCAAGGAATTATTCATCAAACTTCTTGTCCATACACCCCTCAACAGAATGGAGTAGCAGAGAGAAAGAATAGGCACCTCATCGAGACTGCTCGCACTCTTCTCATTCAATCTCATGTTCCGCTGCGTTTTTGGGGCGATGCAATTCTCTCATCTTGCTATTTAATTAATCGGATGCCGTCATCTTCCATTCAGAATCAAATTCCTTATTCAATATTGTTTCCTCAGTCACCTCTATACTTTATTCCCCCTCGTGTCTTTGGGAGTACATGTTTTGTTCATAACTTAACCCCAGGGAAAGATAAATTAGCCCCCCGTGCTCTCAAATGTGCCTTTCTTGGTTATTCTCGGGTACAAAAGGGATATCGTTGCTACTCACTTGATCTTCGTCGGTACCTTATGTCAGCTGATGTCACATTCTTTGAGTCTCAGCCTTACTTTACAGCTTCTTCTGATCATGATCATCTTAGCATATCTGAGGTCTTACCTATACCGACTTTTGAGGACTCTACCGTTACTTCTACATCTCCCTCCCTTGTGCCACCAGTCTTACCCGTACCGACTTTTGGGGAACCTATAATACCTTCTACATCTCCATCCACAGTGCCACCACTCCTGACTTATCATCGTCGTCCACGTCCATCATCAGGTTCAGATGATTCCCATCATGCACCCAACCTTGCACCTACTACAGACTTGTCTCCTCTTAATCAACCGATTGCACTTCGAAAAGAGATACGGTCCACTCATAATACTAACCCTCATTATACCCTCTTAAGTTATCATTGTCTGTCATCAGCCCATTATGCCTTTGTATCATCTTTGTCCTCTGTCTCCATTCCTAAGTCTACAGGAGAAGCACTTTCTCATCCAGGATGGCGACAAGCTATGATTGATGAGATGTCTGCTTTACATACAAGTGGTACTTGGGAGCTTGTTCCTCGTCCTTCAGGTAAATCTACTGTTGGTTGTCATTGGGTTTATGCAATCAAAGTTGGTTCGGACGGCTAAATTGATCGGCTTAAGGCTCGCCTTGTTGCCAAAGGGTATACTCAAATATTTAGGCTTGATTATGGTGACACTTTCTCTCCCGTGGCCAAACTAGCATCTGTACGTCTTTTTCTATCCATGGTTGCTGTCCGACATTGGCCTCTTTATCAGTTGGACATTAAGAATGCTTTTCTCCATGGTGACCTTGAGGAGGAAGTTTATATGGAGCAACCACCTGGTTTTGTTGCTCAGGGGGAGTCTAGCTTGGTGTGTCGATTGCGCCGATCACTTTATGGTCTGAAACAATCTCCTCGAGCCTAGTTTGGAAAGTTCAGCACAGTAATTCAGGAGTTTGGCATGAATCGTAGTGAAGCTGATCACTCTGTGTTTTATCGACATTCTGCTCCAAATCTATGTATTTATTTGGTGGTTTATGTTGATGATATCGTTATTACCGGCAATGATCAAAATGGTATCATTAGTTTAAAGCAACATCTCTTTCAACATTTCCAGACTAAAGACCTCGGCAGACTGAAGTATTTTCTAGGTATTGAGGTTGCTCAGTCCAGATCAGGTATTGTTATTTCGCAACGCAAGTATGCCTTAGACATTCTTGAGGAGACGGGAATGGTGGGTTGTAGACCCATTGACACTCCTATGGATCCGAATGCTAAACTCCTACCAGGACAGGGGGAGCCACTTAGTGATCCTGGAAGATATAGGCGTCTGGTTGGTAAGTTGAATTATCTCACAGTGACCAGACCTGACATTTCCTATCCTGTGAGTGTTGTAAGTCAGTTTATGGATTCTCCCTGTGATAGTCGTTGGGATTCAGTTGTTCGCATTCTGCGATATATAAAGTCAGCTCCAAGTAAAGGACTACTATTCGAGGATCGAGGTCATGAGCAGATCATTGGCTATACAGACGCAGATTGGGCAGGATCACCTAGTGATAGACGTTCTACATCCGGATATTGTGTTTTAGTAGGAGGTAACTTGGTGTCATGGAAGAGTAAGAAACAGAGTGTGGTTGCTCGATCTAGTGCAGAAGCAGAATATCGAGCAATGGCTGTAGCAACTTGTGAACTAGTTTGGATCAAACAGTTGCTGAGAGAACCAAAATTTGGAGAAATCGGTCAGATGGAACTTGTGTGTGATAATCAAGCGGCTCTTCATATCGCATCAAATCCAGTATTTCATGACAGGACTAAGCACATTGAGATTGATTGTCACTTTATCAGAGAAAAGGTACTCTCAGGTGATGTTACAAAATTTGTGAAGTCGAGTGATCAACTTGCAGATATCTTCACCAAGTCCCTCACCGGTCCTCGTATTGTTTACATCTGTAACAAGCTAGGTACATATGACTTGTACGCACCAGCTTGAAGGGGAGTGTTAGAATAGGAATAGGAATAGTATATAGAATCCTACTTGGTAAAGGATTGTTATCTAGTGTCTATATATAGGATCTTTGTGTAATAATGTAGACACAATTCAATAATATTTCTTCTCCTATATTTCTCACAGTACTGAGTATGCGAGATATGCATAAATAATATGAAAGCATGCTTAAAACATAATTGAAAACTGAATTCATGCATAATCGAAGAAGTCATAAGTAAATATCATAGTTTGGGTAATAACATGAGTTAGTAGTCAAAACTTCAAAATAAGATATCATAAAGCTTAGAAAACTTGAAATCATTCGTACGGGAGTTTCTTATATCTGACAATATACCATGTGAGCTACATGGAATCTAACTATGTAACTAGTTAGCAAAGCTGGCCCGAACCTTGCTAAAGCACGGGCCACCATCCCCAACTATATAACCCTAGTTGGTAAAGCTGTCCTATGCCCCGCTAAGGCAAGGACACCATTAATTTCATAGAGTGAAACAACTTTCATACGCCAATCGGGAGTTAAATAACCTACGCTGGCAACGTAGTTTTTGGACTTGGGTAACATCGGACCCTCATCGCTCGGTGCTAAATACTACTCCCAAAACATACATATAGATCATAAGTTCATAGTGGCACAATCTCATGCCAAACTTGTTCATAACTTGTTCATACTTGTTCATACTTGTTCATACCCCGGATCGTCATACTACTCATGAGTTTTAGTTTAGAAATCAATTAATGAGCATTGATGGAACATCGGGTATCTTGTCTTGCATAATACTTCATAACATGGAAACACTTGCATACTTCATGACTTGTAAAATTTGCATGGCTCTAGTTCAATTTCATAAAACATATACTTTCATAGAACATAGGAACTACGCATGCACATGCTTGAAAATCCATAAGGAACATGCTATTAAAATCCAATTTGCTTAAATCAACTTCATGCATGTAGAAATTTTCATGGTTAAACTTCAATTCATAAAATAAGAGTTAACATGTAAAAACCCATGTAAAATCATGCAATTTAATAGTAATTTCATAATCAAATCATGAGAAGATCATATTTGGCAAAACCCATAAGAATTAGATAAGAACCCTAATTTGAAAATCATGAAATCAAAATTTGAATTAGGGGTTTTGGGCACAAGGGTGAAAGAAACCCATTGTTGAATACCCACATACCTTGATTGAAGCTAACCCACTTGAATTGAAAAGACTTAGGAAACTTGAACTTGGAGTTTGAGACTTGGAGCTTGAAACCCTAACTTGAAGCTTGAGAAGATGGAACTTTTTTTCTCCTTTTGGAAGTTGATTGAAAGAATGGGAAAGAACTTAGGTCAGGTGGGAATAAAAACCCTTCTAAATAGGCTTAAAACGACTTAGTATAGGAGTTAAAAGAGTGGAAAATTACAAAAATACCCCTGGACTTAAACTTGGAAAAAGCTGGAAAAAGTCGGCTTCAGAGACCACGAGTCAGTTCACGGTCCGTCATCCTAAAGGACGAGCCGTCAACTGATCCGTGGTTTCAACTGCCACTTCTAGGGGTCTACTAGAACTCAACACCACAAGCCACTCAACGGTCCGTGGTTCAGGACGACGGACCGTCCTGTTGACTAGTGGTTTCGACTTTAGGATATGAGGATCCTCTGATCCTCAGGGATTATGAGTGGAAGAACGGGTCGTGGAATAGGTTGACGAGTCGTCAACCCACTCGTGGAATTTAGAGGACTTGGTACCTCTCTGAAGGTGATTCTACGGGTTACAGGACGGACCGTCGTTCAAAACGACGACCCGTCAAGTCGTTCGTGGAAACTGGGTAGAAAAGCTGAATTTTGACAAACCACAGGTCACTCTACTGACCGTGGTTTTGGTCTACGGTCGTGAACCAAACAGTGGTTTTGAAGATGAAAATTTTAAGATTCAGTTCAGCAATGACAAGTCACAGTACGGACCGTGGTTCAGAACCACGGTGCGTCATCCGATCCGTCATCACTGACAGCACTGCAGTAAACTGCCCATAACTTTTTACTCCGGACTCGGATTAATGCGCGGTCGGTGGCATTGGAAAGAAGACTCAAAAACCTTTAATTTGGTGGGTACTAGGCCACCTAACTCTTTATATTTTAGGAGGAATGATCGATTGAAGTTGACCCTAATTTAGTCTTACATGAAAACTTACTTTGGTGAGGTGCTTGAGACTTAACTTGATGATAGGAGTTTCTTATGAACATGATTCGCATCCAAAGCACTCACCACACTAGGAAAATGATCATTACACTCACGGAAAAAGTTCGGGTATTAGCTTAGGATTTTTAGGGTGTTACAATATCTCCCCCTTGGGATCATTCGTCCTCGAATGAAGACTAAGCAAGGGAACTCTAGAGAGAAAACAGCCCAACAAAAAACGAAACATGAAAACTGAAGAATAAACATGAAACTGAACTTTTCAACTTAAGACATGGTTGAATCAACTTCGAAAATATGAATACATGCTAGGATCGTGAGGGAAACTGATGGAATAGATTCAGGAGGACATACTAAGGATGGAACTACAACCTCAAGCAGAACCGGATCTGAAGGAAAAAGGGTGAAGGTACTTGGCCTTCATGGATGATTTTGCTTCCCAAGTAGCTCCTTCAACTGAGTTGTGAAAGCTGAAGTACTATCGGGGTAACCGACTTTCGATTGAAATAAAAACTGAGTTGGTTTCATGAGACACGTATGCATGCTGAAAATGTGAGAACGACAAATAGGATAGGAACTGGATATCCAACATGATAACTGGTCTGGGATGAGAGTAGGAACTCAGCCAAAACTTATAAAGAACAAACATACTCTAGAAATCGCAGTTAACCGAAAGGGACACCAAACTAAGAGAAGTAGATATATGGGAAAACTATTCTCTTCTAAATACCACTCCTACCATTTGCAACTACAACCTCAACAGCGCACGTAAAGGTACTAAGGTCCGAGTCTAACTACCCGATTCTCCATGTTCAAACCTATCTCGACCAGATCTCTTGCATCTAGAACGTCTTCTAAGGATAGCATCCCCTCTTATCACAACAACCAACTAACCTAGGGCTCCCAACCAAAGGGTCACTAGTTGCGCAAAACAAATATCCACATGTACCCCATCACGGTATTCAAGTTTATAACTATGGTCACCTTATGGTTTCGTAGCTTACCCTATTTAAGACTTCTCTCCTCTTCCCTATCATAACTAGGAGTCGCAAATTCAAGAACTTCTACAGAGGGACATACTAAAATTCCTCATCTAACTATTTCGCACGAATAACCCTTATCTCATAATTCACCCACACCTAGAAGTCGAGGTGGAACAAGTACACAAACAAGGAAAAGGAATCTGCTACCTCCCAGCTAGGCTACTACAAGGCCTTCTCCCCTAACGCTTATAACAACATAAACCAGAATCATTGAAAGAGAAGAGCGGGAGCAGGAGTGTCACGAATGAAGGATTACAGATTGATCTTGACTTACACTTAGCGTGATCAAGCCACTCAAGGTGAGGCTTGGGGGATTGAGCGCAATTGGCATGAGTACTTCACATACTGGGCACGTAAGGCACGAATGGTGGGGATCACCACCCTTCGTCATCAAAGGCAAAGGTCAAGGGCTTTAGAGCAAGGAAATCATAAGCGCAAACCGTTTCAAGAATCAGGTCGGAGCATATACATAACGTAACATGATTTGATTAGCCATAGAGGCATGTCTGAAGAATAAACTGAGCAAATAGGACCGAGCATACTGAGAGACATGAGTTTACATAGATAACAAACCTCAGGGAATAAAGCTGGAATTTATAGAATCGCAGGATAAGAGTAGAATCGTTGTCTGAAGCAATCACTTGCCATTCTAGAATCTGAACATGAGCGTGAATCTGAAATAGGACCATGGCGCTGACACACAAGGCATGCAAAAGGTATCATAATGGCAGAAGTATACTCAGGACGCTAAGATGGAAATAAGTTTCTGCCTCCCGTCTTGACTTTGTTCTAACACCCACAAGCATAACTACCTAAGTCTCCAAAATCTGACCAATTCTACATTTCACCATCTCCACCTTAGGTTCATGCTACCCTCCTAAGTCTATGAACCTCTCACCAACCTCTCAAAAGAACAATGATCGTTTTACCCTAACAGAAAATACACTATTCCAGAATCTAGCACGAATACCCACTTCCTTTTATAGTCTAAGACCCTCCTTCACCTAAAAGTCTAGGCCTCAACCCTTCTGTCTCCACTTTGCTCTAAGTTAAGACAACTCATAACCAAACAAGAATAGCGGTCCGGGACTATGGAGGCATACGGGAAGGAAATCTAGTGACATACCTGATTCAACTTCGGGAGGAATACTCTAACCCGGCTGGCTAGGCAATGAAAGGAATTGACTTTGGAGCTGAACACCACCGTTGCTCCACTTAGATGAGGGGCAATCCCTGATCCTATGGCCTAACTGACCACACCCAAAACACCTCCCTTTGCCAGCAAGACACTCACCTAGATGAAGCTTACCGTATCTACTACAACGAGGGTACCGCAAGGTCTTTGGAGCCCTATTGTGACAAGATTGAGAATCGAGGGCAGGTGTGCTAACTGAAGATGGGGTTGGTCCAGATGACCTCTACTGAGAAGACGATTGGCTCCATGTTCTGGTCTTTTTTTTCTTCCTCTTCCTCTTCTTTAGTTTCTCTTTCTCATTCAACTGAGTTGTCATGGCTTGAGCCAACATACAAATGGCTTCACGAAATTCTGCATTCGTAACCTCATGATCTGGAGTGGTTGGATTAGCATTCCTCGGGTTTCTTCGCGGAGACATTATCTGGAATGCGTAAGGAACGAATTAGAAGGGTAAGTAGAGTCAAACTCTATCGCACGATAGTGAACATGAAGAAGTCAAGTTTTTCCTAAAACACCTCGTAGCCTCCCTCTCATAAGTGTGGCGCGCTTCACACCCATGAAAGAGACTCTACATGGCGCGGCTTTCAGACACCCTAAGACTCTTGAACCTGAGGCTCTGATACCAAGTTTGTCACGCCCCGAGGTTACCCCCTAGACGTAACACGGGACTTGGGACCACAAATGCCCCAATCTAATCCTTGGTCATAGCATTCTCAAGCATATCAAAAGATAAGCGAAAGCATAATAGATAAATCCGGAATCACATAAATGGATAATCAAGTCAAATAGGAATACAAAATCCAGAAAGAGACTCAAAAGCTGTCTATGTCTGAAAAGCCTCTACTCATGACATAAAGAGTTGCTAGGACAAGACCCTAGCTAACTCAAAGTGCGGAAAAATATATAGCTAACACTGACTAAGAACATAACTAGTCCTCGACCTAAGAGGACTCACCAACAGCTGATAGAGAGTGGCCTGAAAGCTCTAGCCACAGGTCTGAGAAGGGACACATGAATCTGCATCATCAAAGGATGCAGCGCAAGATATGCGGCAGTACTACAGGATGTACTGAGTATGCGAGATATGCATAAATAATATAAAAGCATGCTTAAAACATAATTGAAAACTGAGTACACGCATAATCGAAGAAGTCATAAGTAAATATCATAGTTTGGGTAATAAGCATGAGTTAGTAGTCAAAACTTCAAAATAAGATATCATAAAGCTTAGAAAACTTGAAATCATTCATACGGGAGTTTCTTATAACCGACAATAGACCATGTGAGCTACATGGAATCTAACTATGTAACCCTAGTTAGCAAAGCTGGTCCGAACCTTGCCAAAGCACGGGCGACCATCCCCAACTACATAACCCTAGTTGGCAAAGTTGTCCTACGCCCCGCTAAGGCAAGGACACCATTAATTTCATAGAGTGGAACCACTTTCATATGCCAATCGGGCGATAAATAACCTACGCTGGCAACGTAGTTTTTGGACTTGGATAACATCGGACCCTCATCGCTCGGTGCTAAATACTACTCCCAAAACATACATATAGCTCATAAGTTCATAGTGGCACAATCTCATGCCAAACTTGTTCATAACTTGTTCATACTTGATCATACTTATTCATACTTGTTCATACTTGTTCATACCCCGGATCGTCATACTACTCATGAGTTTTAGTTTAGAAATCAATTCATGAGCATTGATGGAACATCGGGTGTCTTGTCTTGCATAATAATTCATAACATGGAAAGACTTGCATACTTCATGACTTGTAAAATTTGCATGGCTCTAGTTCAGTTTCATAAAACATATACTTTCATAGAACATAGGAACTAGGCATGCACATGCTTGAAAATCCATAAGGAACATGCTATTAAAATCCAATTTGCTTAAATAAACTTCATGCATGTAGAAATTTTCATGGTTAAACTTCAATTCATAAAATAAGAGTTAACATGTAAAAACTCATGTAAAATCATGCAATTTAATAGTAATTTCATAATCAAATCATGAGAAGATCATATTTGGCAAAACCCATAAGAACTAGATAAGAACCCTAATTTGAAAATCATGAAATCAAAATTTGAATTAGGGTTTTCGGGCACAAGGGTGAAAGAAACTAATTGTTGAATACCCACATACCTTGATTAAAGCTAACCCAATTGAATTGAAAAGACTTAGGAGACTTGAACTTGGAGTTTGAGATTTGGAGCTTGAAACCCTAACTTGAAGCTTGAGAAGATGGAACTCCTTTTCTCCTTTTGGAAGTTGATTGAAAGAATGGGAGAGAACTTAGGTCAGGTGGGAATAAAAACCCTTCTAAATAGGCTTAAAACGACTTAGTATAGGAGTTAAAAGAGTGAAAAATTACAAAAATACCCCTGGACTTAAACTTGGAAAAAGCTGGAAAAAGTCGGCTTCAGAGTCCACGAGTTAGTTCACGGTCCGTCATCCTAAAGGACGAGCCGTCAACTGATCTGTGGTTTCAACTGCCACTTCTAGGGGTCTACTAGAACTCAACACCACAAGCCACTCAACGGTCCGTGGTTCAGGACGACGGACCGTCCTGTTGACTAGTGGTTTCGACTTTAGGATATGAGGATCCTCTGATCCTCAGGGATTATGAGTGGAAGAACGGGTCGTGGAATAGGTTGACGAGTCGTCAACCCACTCGTGGAATTTAGAGGACTTGGTACCTCTCTGAAGGTGATTCTACGGGTTACAGGACGGACCGTCGTTCAAAACGACGACCCGTCAAGTCGTTCGTGGAAACTGGGTAGAAAAGCTGAATTTTGACAAACCACAGGTCACTCTACTGACCGTGGTTTTGGTCTACGGTCGTGAACCAAACAGTGGTTTTGAAGATGAAAATTTTAAGATTCAGTTCAGCAATGACAAGTCACAGTACGGACCGTGGTTCAGAACCACGGTGCGTCATCCGATCCGTCATCACTGACAGCACTGCAGTAAACTGCCCATAACTTTTTACTCCGGACTCGGATTAATGCGCGGTCGGTGGCGTTGGAAAGAAGACTCAAAAACCTTTAATTTGGTGGGTACTAGGCCACCTAACTCTTTATATTTAGGAGGAATGATCGATTGAAGTTGACCCTAATTTAGTCTTACATGAAAACTTACTTTGGTGAGGTGCTTGCGACTTAACTTGATGATAGGAGTTTCTTATGAACATGATTCGCATCCAAAGCACTCACCACACTAGGAAAATGATCATTACACTCATGGAAAAAGTTTGGGTATTAGCTTAGGATTTTTGGGGTGTTACATGATTAGTGCTATCCAACCACCTCTTACCACACTTAGTAACAGGTCTATCACTCCATCTCATATTATGTCAACACAGCCCATTCTGTTTCGCTGCACCTACATCTTTTTCTAACTCTTCCAAGTCATTGGACCATGCCAAGCACTCGCTGGACAGTATGCTCTACAGTGGC
>QJPP01006189.1:0-27801 GCA_003996215.1 Jaltomata sinuosa | reverse complement strand
GACTCACAGGTACCCCAACACCCTCAACTTAGACTCATGCATTGTCCCCAATGCATACATGTGAAAGCTAAAACTGTGAGAGAAAGGAATACCTGTGAAGCCCATAGGACTCAGAGTCTGGCTTGATGTTGGAGACCGCCAGGGTCTCTAAAGCAGGCAAAATCGATGGAATAGGTGCCAGCTACCCCATCCCATTGAGCTCCAACTTTCTCTTTTATCAGCTCCGCAGCTAGTCGCGACAATTTCTTTACTCTTTCCTTGCTGGTTTTCTTATGGTGTTTTCTTTTTCTTGATTTGTTCTCACCGCCTTCCTCTGTAGGTTTCTCTTCTCGCAGCATCATTCTCATAACAGCTCGAGTCTCGACACAACCCTTCTCCTCAATATGCACATCCGTAGGGGCTTCATCAACAACATTTATAACTGCGACCACTCTCATGTCTCTTGGTTGCTTCATCAACTTACACGCATCAAACTTGACCAATTCATTGTTTAATCTGAACGTCAGTTCATTTCTTTCCATGTGGACCAATACTCTTGCAGTGGCTAACAATGGTCGTCCCAAGATTATGGGAACCTCAAAGTCCACTTCGCAATCTAAGATCACAAAGTCAGCCGGGAATATAAACCTACCAACCTTGACCAGCACATCAGACAATATTCCCACTGGTCGCTTTACTGAACGGTAAGCCATTAGCACCCTCATGGTAGTTGGTTTGGGCATTCCCAAACCTAATTGTTTGTATACTGCTAGCGGCATCAAGTTGATGCTAGCACCAAGATCATATAAGGCTTTTTCAAAGTTGAATTTCCCAATAGTACAGGGAACAATAAAATCACCTGGATCTTCCTTCTTTTCCACTAACGATCTTGAAGAAATAGCACTGCAGTGGTGGAGGTTATCTTCTGGTTCAAAGCTCACTGACCTCTTCTTGGTAATCAAGTCCTTCATGAACTTGGCATATCCGGGCATTTGTTCAAGAGCGTCCACCAGAGGGATGTTTA
This sequence comes from Jaltomata sinuosa, assembly GCA_003996215.1. Taxonomy (NCBI): domain Eukaryota; kingdom Viridiplantae; phylum Streptophyta; class Magnoliopsida; order Solanales; family Solanaceae; genus Jaltomata; species Jaltomata sinuosa. The sequence goes on along the minus strand of QJPP01006189.1, from coordinate 26,798 downwards.
CTAATATCTGTTTTAGCATGGTCATGAAGTTCAGGAACTTGCTATCTTCCACTTTCTTCATTACCCGTTGTGGGAAAGGAGGTGGTGGCCGAGGCATCATAGTTGGAAGCTTTTCAACTTCCTTGCTTTTATTCGTACGCCTTTGAGTAGAATCCTCTGCCACATTTTCATCCGCATCATCACCTTTCTGAGTCTGAATTACCGGATGTGATTCCGATAATATTTTACCGCTTCTTGTAGTGATCTCCATACAGCTCGCGTCATTCCTCGGGTTTTGAATGGTGTCGCTCGGCAAGGTACCTGTCTTCCTTTGATTTAGAGATGCCGAGATTTGACCCACTTGCTGCTCCAATTGCTTGATCGAGGTGGAATGTGAATCCACTACTTGACTCATTGTTGATAATTCCGTGCTCATCTCCTTTACCGCGGAGTCGGTAGATTCCACCTTCAGCAGCATCTTAGCCATCATGTTCTCTAGTTTGGACGTCCCTGTCTCGGTGTTAGCTCTTTCCTGGTTACTAGGTGGTACATACAACCCACCTCCATCAGTTTTATTCTTCCAGTTCCCCTGCTCGCGGTCTCTGTAGCCATCTTTCTCATAGTAGTTGTCTCTCTGATAGTTCCGACCTTGGTTTCCCTGACCATTGGCCTGGAAACCACCCAAATAATTTGCCTCCTCATCAGGTTCAAACTCTGCTGCTCTACCTTGGGAACGCACAACTTTCACTTTCTCAATACCTCCTGACAACAAATGCTTTGTCAGTAGGTCCATTTGCGTCTTCAGATGGGCCATATCTTGGTCCCGCTCTTCCTCCTTCCTGCGTTGCTCTGCTGACATACCAACTGCATAAGTGCTAGCTGCTACCTCTGTATCACGTGTATGCCAGGCCCTGTTGGTTTTGGTTAGCCTGTCCAAAATAGTTGTGGCATCCGCAAAAGTGAGACCCATAAACGCTCCACCTGCTGCATTATCCAGTGTCGGCTTGTTAGCCGAATTTAGTGCTCTGTAAAACGTCTGCATCAGGAAATTGTCGGTCAACTGATTGTTTGGGCATTGTGTCAGCTTTTTCTTGAACCGCAACAATGTCTCATGTAACGCCTCATGAGGTTGTTGTCTGAAATTGCTAATTTCATCCCTCAACTGTATCATCCTAGAGGGAGGAAAGAACCTTTCTAGGAAAGCTCCTTTCACCTCTCCCCAGGTTGTGATAGAGTCGGGGTTTAGCTCTGTTAACCATAACGCAGCCTCATCAGACAGAGACAACGGAAACAACCTGAGCCTGATCGCTGTCTGACTTACTCCAGGCAATTCGAACGACTTGCAGATACCCACAAAATTCATCAGGTGCCGGTTTGAATCATCACCAGCAACACCACGGAACACTCCTCTCAAATTCAACAGCTGAATCATTGTGCTAGTGATGTTGAACTTGGCCTCGGGTGCTAGAGGAGGAAACGCAATAGCGCCCGTGGCACCAACTCCATCTAAGTCGACCTCCTCATCATTCAACTCAATGTCGACCTCAAGTCCACCAGCATTCAAACGTTGTTGGGCTTGCTGAGCTGTAGCGAGTCTCACTGCCTCTTGTTGTTGTTCATTCATGTTTCGCCTTATCATTTTTGCAAGCTTGGGATCGTAGGGTAATGTTGGTTCACCCGAGCGTCGGGTACTTGGCATGCACAACTATGTACCCTATAACAAACAAAAACAACAAATAAAAATAAAAGCAGGAAATATGACTAAGAGTCAAATAAACACACCAAACTTAATAAACAACCGTATTCCCCGGCAACGGCGCCAAAATTTAATACGCCCAAATTACAACTCTAATTACGAAGCGTAAGCGGTCGTCGTCAAATATAGAACCCAACAGAGGTTGGGGTCGATCCCACAGGGAATAAGGTGCAAATTAAGTCGTTAGTGAATTAGATGACTAGTAATCAATAGTATCCGGTAAATAGGGGGGGGGGGGTTTGTGTGAACAATATTTGATCAAAACAAATAATAATTTACGATTAATAATCAATATGAGAGTGAACTAGGGAAGTGTTCATCATGGCGTCGTAACAATGTCGACTCAAAGCTAAACCGGGTTCTTTCTATATGCATGTCACGATGTGATTGAATTAATGGTATCATCTAAACCTTTCTCAACCAAATAGACGAATTTCCTTTTCAATTCTCTCGAACTTGAAAAGGTGAGCTTGCTTATTTCAATCCTAACATCAAGTAGATTAATCTAGTTACAGCATTAATCATAAGATGAGAAGTGGTGGTCTCGAATCCTCGTAGTTAATCAAATTTCCCAGTTTTAATCTCTTTAATCAAGCAAATAAAACCTAGGCATGTTCTAATGTTTGCAACCACTAGAAAACGTTAATAATGAATGATTAACAACGTGACAACATAAATATTGAACCCGACGCTACCCGGAATCTATATTGCAACTTTTGCCATGGCTCCCACAACCCTAGTTGTGGGAAGTTGGTTACTCATGCTATTAGGAGAAGAGAAGAAAATCATATTCATAATAAAGAGAAAAAATTCTTACAATATAATGAACACAAGCTTCAATTATCCAAGAACAAGAAAACCAAGATCTCAAGAACAATGGAAGAACAAGATTCAAGAAGAAGAAACGTGTTTTGCGTTTTTCCTTCTCAAATTGTCGCTCAAAAATCTCCTAAAACTATTGGGTAATGAATAATAAAATAAACCTAACATAGGGTATTTATAGTAGTTCAGGAAATAACGTCCAAAAATAAAACGTTCGGATTCCGCGTCGCGTTGACGGCTCACCCTGACGGACCGTCACCTTGGTGACTGGCCGTCATGTTGGCCGTCACCACTAGGCAGTGGTGCTGCCTCACTTGATGGTCAGGCTGACGGATCGTCACCTTGGTGACGGGCCGTCACGGTGGCCGTCACCACTAGGCAGTGGTGCTGCCTCACTTGACGGTCGTCTTGACGGTTCGTCACCTTGGTGACTGGCCGTCACGGTGGCCGTCACCACTAGGCAGTGGTGCTGCCTCACTTGACGGTCGTCTTAACGGTCCATCACCTTGGTGACTGGCCGTCACGGTGGCCGTCACTCTTATCCAGAGGGTCTTTTTTCTCGTATTTCCTTCCGTTTCTATGTTTGTCTCTCTTTCATGCAAACATAACATAAAACATCAAAAATGACGACAGTTGCTTGAGAACTTACGGTTATTCTTAGTTTAAAGGAGTCAAATGTGCCGTAGAATGGCGGCACATCAGTATCGAAGCATGGTTCATAGGTTCCACGAGTACAAGATCAATATCTAGCAAGGAGGGTCATGAGAGAAATGGGTGAATCTAGCTTTAATATTTTGGAAGAGCGACTGGTTACTGTTGATGCTTTATGTAGGGCCTTTTCTGGTTCTCAAAATCCTTAGATTCTTTGGTTAGTCATTCAAGTACCATGATTTCATACCCTGATTTGTTCATTCCGCTTTTGGCATGACATGACATTTGCAGGTTTTGAGTTATTATTACTGAAATTATAAACACGTTAGATAATGATAAGCAAATAAATAGGAATATTTTTCATAATAAGGGAGGCTTTTCATTGAAATCTGTAAATATTTACAAACTATGGCTACAACCCACATAAATATAGGTCCATGCCTTTTGGAAAGCGGTATAACAGTATGAGGAAATTAAAAACATAAAGGGTGGGTCACGAGCCTCATCCAGACCATCACCAATTTTTCATAAAAGGTAAAGTCTTTGTCTACCCAGACAAACGGAGAGTCCTAAGAGGGATAGCGGCCCAATTCTACAATTGGTCGCCAGGCCTAGCCTCTCTGATCACGGCTGCTTCGGGGACTTCTTCTATTATAGCATCACATTCCTAGAATATATCTCCTATTCCATACTCTATATCGTCGCTTGGAGGACCACTTCACACTGGGAATGATTGATATAGATGAGATAGCGACTTTGGAAATCCTGACTGCTTCTTTTGTTTGGTTTCTGCTTTGTCTCCTTGGGACACAAACCCCAGTCCATGCTTGGACAGTTTTCCTGGGTCCTTACCGGCTCAATTATACCATCGGAATTCTTGCCCAATTCAAACACTGGTTCAAATCCACTCCTCAACATTGTGGTGGCGAGCATTTTATAAACTAGTGGCATTGGCACTTCTGGCATGAGATCCTCTCTGGTGGCCTTCATAATCTCTATGGTATAAAAGTCGTTTCCTCTCAGAACTTCTTCAATCACGGAGACACAGCCATTTGGGTAGCTCAAGTGACTCCCCTCATCATGGATGACTACCTCGTGGTCTTCTCACACTTTTTCACCGTTTGATGCAAGGTTGATGGAACTACTCTAGCTTCATGGATACACGATCTCCCTAATAGAAAATTATAACTAGTAGTAATGTCCATGACCTAAAATTCTGCGTGGAACTTAGCAGGACCCATCTGGATGTACAAACTGACCTCTCCGATAGTGTCCCTTTGAACCCCATCAAAGGCTTTTACATTTATCATTCTCTGGAAAATCTTTCCAAAATCATAATCTAGATGAGTAAGTGTGGATAGTGGGCAAATATTCATACCCCATCCATCGTCAATCAGAACCTTGTTCACAATCTTTTCTTGGCATTTGACAGTAACATATAAGGCCTTGTTGTGCATCAACCCTTCAAAGGGTAATTTAGCAATACTCAAAGCAGCTACCACCTTTTCCAACACCTCCCAATTCTTAGACTAACTGGCACTATTGACTTGCTCACTGTCCACTCTTCGTCAGCCTCTATCATGTTAACTGTGGCTCCTCCGTGATTCAGGAGTGGGTAGTTTGTAACATTTGGTGATGTTGTTTGAAGTGTCATAACCCTTTGATCAATCAAATCATGTATCCTATGTTTCAAGTTAATACAATCTTTGATATCATGCACGGCTCCCCCCAAATGATAAGCACTGTGCCGATCAACCCTGAAGAATCGGGAATCAGTGTTACTGGGTTTGGGTTGTATAGGCTAATAAATCCGGCAGCCTTCAATCTTTTGTACAACTGAGTTTGGGTTTCAACTAACTGGGTAAAAGTTCGAGGAATTTTCTTTTCCAAATTCGAGCGAGGAAGATTATTTTTCTTTTGATTGGCGGGAGGAGGAACCTGGAAGTAGCCCTGATTGTCGGGAGCTTTTTGGTAAACTTGGAAATTTAGGAGAGGATCTTGGTAAATGGGCTGCATTTGGTTGTGGAGCTTGGTAAGTAGGTTGAGTATAGGAACAGGTTGAGGGTTTTGTGGAGTTGGGAGAGGGGTCGATGAAACAAGTGATTTATTATAATTAGCTCCAAAGGGTCTTCTTGGTCTTGTGCTTGGACTAGAGGACACCGAAGACACATCCTCTTTCTTCTTTTTAGGGAATCCTAATGGTGTTGAGACTTTGGCAATCTTACCACTCTGAAGGCCTTCCTCAACAATTTTGCCAATTTGAACTAAATTGGCAAATTTGGCCTTAACCGCCGATATCATCTTATCGTAGAATTCAAATTCTTGGGAGCACATAAACACCGTGCTAATCTCTTATTCGGTCATAGGAAGTTGTATCCTTGCCGTCTGTTTCCTCTAATGATAAGCATAGTCTCAGAAGTACTCATTTGACTTTTGTTTGATTCGATCTAAAGAGTATCGGTCTGGAATGACCTAGATATTGTAATCAAATCTCCAAGAAAAATCCCTGGCTAGATCATTCCATCAAGACCATTTATTTAATTCCTGAGTGGTAAACCACTCCAAGGCTTCTCCGCTTAGACTTCAACTAAATAACCTCATCAACAAATCCTCATTATTCCTTGCACCAACCATTTGATCACAATAACTTCTTAAGTGCACATCAGGGTTCCCAACACCATTGAAGGTTTCAAATTTAGGTATTTTGAATCCCTCTGGCCGATCCATTTCTGAATGAATGCAAAGGTTATCATAATCATATCCCTTTTCATCAAATAAACCTCGGGATGCCCTAATTCTAGCACTTTCTTCTTTCATTAGTGTGAGGTCATGATCACGCCTCTCTTTTGCTGCCTTCAACTCCCTCTCCTTTTCCTCGTAATGATCAAGCTCAGGATTCTCAGGGAGAGCGGTATAAGGCTCTATCATGGTATGAAAAGTAAGAGGTGGTATATTTTGGAAGGGTGGAGGCTGGACATGTGGAATGGTATTTAGGTATATGGAGGTATAGTTATTTGGATTGATTATATTGGGGTGGTTACTCTGAGAATTGTAGGTATTTGGTGGTGTATATTGGTAATTCGGGGGGAGGTTTTGCGGGTTGTAGGCATTTGGGTTTTTGTTTTGGTTAGTGTGCTGGGTAGGGGGAGTATGAGTTTGGTATGAGGATCTGATATAGGGAGGGTTATTGGAGATAGGTTCGTTGGAAGGTCTAGGGATGGAGGCGAAAGGGATATCTCTTGGATGGTTTTGGTCAATGGATAATTGAGCGAAGGGATTTGGAAAGGGGGCTGGGAGTTGCCCAGAGTTAGGGTATTAGCGGTAATAGCCAAGCTCGCCATGTCCTTGGCTTTTTGCACCTCCTCTTGCATCTTTTCCAACTTTCTTGCAAGCTCGATAATCAATTCACTCTGTTCAGCAATAACATTATCTCTTATGGCCAAGGCATTATCTTCCTCACTATCAGTCATTTTTCCCTTAGAGAAGCAAAGGTTAGAAGAGGAATCTATGTGTGCCTTTGAACGAGTGAAGTAATGATGTTCGGCTAGCTTTTGTCAACACAAATCAATTATATTACCTGCTCTAGTGAAAACAACTCAAAGGCAAATTTGTTAGCTTCCGTTAGTGATAAATATCACAAGAGATCTAATCAGAAATAAACACATAGGAGTTTCTCTAAACACATAAAATTTGCTTTTATCAAGGTAAATTGATTCACAAGTAATTTTGACTCAAACTTTCGACGGACAGGATTTTACCCATCGATTTTGGATAAGTAGATTTTATCAGGAAGGTTGACTTTTTGATCTTGTAGTATCTTTGCCTGTTGTACCTTCTGAATTCTCTGGCATCCTCGTTAAAGTGGGAATGAAAAATTCCTAAATATAGGGGCCGGGCCTTGAAAGGCTGCCTACGTATCTCATGAAGGAGAATTCAGGCCCTATGTAGTTTGAATAAGTAATAGATTAATTCATTTTCATTTCATTTCATTCACCCACTATCTTTGATTACAAAAGGAAAGTAAAAAACGATATAAAGGTAACAACTAAAAATAAAACTCTACTACTTTTAAAGCTTCATTTGGATAGTGGAGGGTCTTGATCTTCTTTTTCTTTCATTCCTCATTTCAAGGGTAGTAGGGCGGTAGGTCCAACCAAATCCTTCCCGTGTCAATGAGGTAATCCAAGTCAATCCTAAAGTCATGGCAAGTCTCAATGTCATGGTACTTTTCACCGGCATGGTAGATATAAACTTCCTTCCTTTGGCGCCACGCCTCGGCCATTCTTTTTTATTTTCTCTCAACTTGTTCCAGAATCTGGGCATGAAGAAGCTTCACGTAGATATCATAGTAAGTCTCTTAGAAGAATGTGAAGTCATGCCTATGCATCTCTACATCTTTAGTGATCAGCATGCCAGGGCCAACTTGGTCGCATGTAAGGATAGTTCAGGGACCCCACATATGGCTTATCTGGCCACTGCTAATCATGTGATAAACTTTGGCTCTCAAGTAATTGCATTCATCAGTGGTATGCCCCTTATTACGTGAATGATAAGCACATAACTTGTGTTCATTCTGAGGGTGACACCCGAATCCCTCAGATTGGTCAAGATGAAGAACTCCCATAGCTTTTACAGTTTCATAAATTTCTGAACAAAGAATTACTTTTGAATTTTTGGCATACTCTCGAGAGTGAACTTTGAGAGTAATTGGCTTTCCTCCTGACCTAAATCTGATTGGCCACGCGGCATCACTCTTAATTTTAGTCCAATATTTGATTCCCGTGTTAGGGCATTGGACTTTTTTAGCATTCTTTCCAGAACTTTCATAAATGTCCTTTCCCAGAGCGGTCCCTATGGGAACTTGCTCATCTCCCTCAGATTCTTCGATCACTTTCTCCTTTCTTTTGTTGATCTGTTCTGAACCTCCAGTTATGTCTTCAAACTCCAGGAGGAGTTCTTCGAGTTCCAGATCGAAGTTTCTTTTTGGTTTTGCCTTTGATTTACCCAGTACTTGGTCAATCAAAGAAATCCTTTCTTTGGATTTGGCGGTCTGCTCCTCCACCTATTTGGACCTAGCTATGGTAATTTTTATTAGTCGATCAATTTCCTCATACTTCATTTGAACTTCTCCAATTTCCTCTCGAACCCTTAGCATTCTTCTGTGCATGATTGCGGCTTCCATTTCAAACCTTTCCTGAAAGGATGGAGATATTTTAGAAGGGTTTTAAGATTTTTGGAGAAACTTGAAGACTTGGAATATTTGGTCGGACATTGTGTAATGGGCTTATATTTCTTCTTACGGTGCTCTAAATATCTTTTTTTTTAAAATAAGAGTGGATTAATTAATCCTTGATTCGAGCAACACACATAACACATAAAGCAATTATAACATATAATAATGTGTGTATCCTAACTTGGTGACCTTTTTTGTGCCAAAGGTAGGCCTAGCGTTTTGAAAGACGTATGTGCCACATAGAATCATTTTATTGCCCCAATAAGGGGGATACATTTTAAAAAAGGAGAAAATAGTTTATAAAGTAGACCCGTGGAAGGGCAAAATAAAGAAAACACACGCAGGGGTATCTTGGGAAAAGCAAAATACATAGTAAATAAAAGCCCACTCAGGGGTATTTTAGGAAAATCAATACATAATGATAAACCCGCGTAGAGGTGACACTATGATACTCCTGATGACGATCCTTCATTTATTCAGCCCTTCTTGAACTCCTTTGCAATCTCTCGAGGTTCGTACGACCATTTCAATTTTGAGAAGACCAGACGTCCCATAAAATAGATAACTAGTTAGATATCCCATTTCGGGGACAACAATCCAATTCTTCCAACACATACGTCTTTCAAAATAAAGCACATAGGGATATGATCATCTTTTTGGGCCGGGGGCCCTTTTCGACTCAAAGTGGTCTCACTAATGGGCCCAATACCCCTGAGGTACCGAGTCAACTTAGGTCAATACTTATTTCAGGGATTTTGCTTCGTTCTACTCTAGTTTGACTAGAGTGGGTTTTGAAAAGAAACTGAGAACCCGAGTGGACAACTGCCGACTGAGACAATGAACAAGTGTCTGCCAACCTGAAATTAACTAATTGCTCATTATTTTGAGCATTTTAGATTTTTAAGTGGAGAAGTGACCGTGAATGCACGTGTAATCGCTTTTTTTTTCTGATGCATTCTAAGTTTTCCATTTGGCAGAACCTGCATGCCATGAATGCAACAATTCATATTTTACGGGAATTAAACACATAAGTGCAAAAATTAAAATTATTACATTCCCAAATAGTTAATTCAAATAGAGCAAATAAGTTAGAAAAATATTTTGGTTAGAACTTGGTTAAATCCCCAGAGAAGTCGTCATTTCTGTTTTATCGCATTTTCACTTCTTTTTGAAAAGAAAAAGCAACTTCATTTTTTAAATGGTTTTGACTTAAATTAAACTCAAAAACTTATAAAAATTCTCAAATTTAATTAAAACAGAGTCGCCACTTAATTTTTAGGAAAATCAAGAAAACTTTTGAAAAATATTCGAAAGATTTAAAACAGATAAAAATCTTTGAATTTAAGAAATCCGGATAAGAAATTCATATTAACATTTCGAAAAGGGTTTTAAGGCACTCGAAATATCCGCTAACTTGCAGTTATCCGGCTATTTTTCTAACTTATATTTGACTAACTTGAAAATCATTGGAAGTTGACAAGTAAGTAAAGACAAAATTATTTTCATAAGAAATATTTATTTGTAACAAAAAGTGATAAGTAATTTTTGAATAAATTAGCAAGTAAAATTTAGTAATAATTTCTTTAAAAATTAAACAAGGTTCCAAAATTGATTAAGCGAGTTAAAACATGATAACTAGTTTACACAAAAAGTAAATATGGTACTCCGAAGGGAAATTTAACTAAGTTAAATAAAAGAGTTAGTGTTTACAAAAGGCCAAATTATACAAGTAAGACTAAACAAAAAGAAAGGAGAAGTTGGGTTTAGGCACTTAAGCCCAAACTCCTGCAAACGTCCATGTTGGACTACCAATTGGAACCCAGTGCAAATATTCATTGGATTTATTGTCAAAAGCTGGTCTTTCTGCATGCAAACCGGAATAAGATCTAAAATTAGCCTCAGATGCAGGAGAGCTATTGGATGACCCATCTACTTGCAAGGAGACTTCCAGTTCTTACAGAATCTCTTTCTTACCAGTCAATCAAGTAGTACAAGAACTGTATCTTATCTTATAGCCCGGCGAGTTAAGCCCGTTTTGTTTACTCGGCTCCTTTGGCCATCCCTGTATTTTAGCTTCCCTTTTATTTCGGGTGTGACACTTAGTCCACACGTATTTTCATTCTATCAAATTTTAACCCCTTTTGGGGCCTTGAAGTCTAGACTTGAATGTAGTTGGGCCTTTCCGGCCCATCTCAGGGAATGCACGGGTGAGGAGACCATTGTGGACTCATGTGGTGATTTCACATGCAAACATAAGAAGATAAGAATAAGCAAGTATTGTGGAATATTTCAACACAACATAACCGAAAAAGAAATTAACAATTTCATGTTTTTCAATTAGGCAGAGGAACAAAAGAAACACATATTACTTATATAGCATTAAATTGGAGCTAGGTACTAGACAAGTTGAATCATGCTAACACATACTTGAAAATCACTACAGATATGGCCGAAAAGACAGTGATGCATAAGGGGTTTAAATATAATACTCCTAAAGCATGAAAGAAGGAGGATTAAAGATAATCTTTCTCAATTATGGTCATATTAGGATGGAAGACTAGATAACGACTCAAAGAAGAGAATGAGGGCGTAGAGGTGACTAATTGGCTCATGTAATTCATATTCGAGGCATTACAGGGAAGTGGCTAATTATTCACCTTTACGAACTTATGCATTAGAATAGTCACGCAAGGAACTTAACAAATCTTTTTTTAGAAAGTTTCTGGATTCATAGATGTCAAATAGGTTCACTCAAATTTAAAGAAAATATGAGCTCTTTACTCCAGAGAAGTTATGCTACCAAACCATTACTTGATACATGTAAACTAAACTATCAACTTTTCAAGGACGAAAAGCAAATTAATACACATAGAATGTCAAGTTGGGAAACAAAAGGGAGATCACTACTTTACAAGCAATTACTATACTGTCTTCACCTTCATCCCGACAGGGTGAACATGGCGTAAGAAAAAAAATGGGAAAAGCAAACCTAAATCACACACGGCAGATTCCAAATACCTCATTTAGGAAATTGATCAAGAGAATTTACTCTATTTAAACTACTCAAATTCAAAAAGATATTGAATTCACTATCAAACTTCAACATATTGATTTTTAAACAGATTGCTTGACTGGGAAATGAAATCCTTTTCACACTCATAAGAACGGGAAGCAAATAGAAACTGATTTGTACACGTCTTAACTCAAACAATAGCATTCCAACCATTTAAGGAGAGCTGAAGAATAACAAAGCAAGATGAATGTGATTAAACCCTCTCTATCTACTGTTCCCGGAATTTTATGCTGTAAGACAGACATATATACATTCATACTCGAGCCCGATCAGAACAAAGTTCGAGAAATAGTCCACACATTCGACTCAAGTTAACAAAAAGAGAAATGAAAGAAAAAACTAGAGAAATGCTCCTCAAGGCTTTAATCGATAACGGAGTAATCAAATGACTTTCCTTGGAGCCTAAAAGGAAAAGAAAAGAAAACGACCCATCTTCACAGTAAAAGAAGAGAACTAGTAAAACAAGAAAACATATATTCTTTCAACATTATTATGAACTAAACAAACATTTTAAGGAAAACAACACATTTGTCAAAGATCACTGATAATGCAAATTTTAATTTGAGAAGAAACTAAAGTGATTTTTTCAATTCCAAACTCAAAAGGAGACCTTTAAATCGCAGTAAAGGGAAGCTACATAATTAGAGGAGGTGTTGGATTTTTTCAGAAAAAAAAGGAGTACTTTAAAGGAGCTGAACCGATTTGTTCGAAACTTTCCCTTCGTATTCAACTGATTTACAACTCCTTTTGATCAAATCACAACCAAACAAGAGAAGTTAACGCCAAGAGAATCAAGCAAGCTTATCAAGGCTCAAGAGGAGCTTCCAACAGTTGGACTTTTGAAGGTGGAAATAGGTGATTAAAGCACTCCTTTCCATCTTCTTGCCCCGATACTTTCGAGAAAAAGAACTAGAGGATAACCTAAGGATTAGCTTCGTCCCCTCCGTAACAGATAAGTTAAGAAAATCCATAGGGAGTCCTCAGCTCACGAATTTATTCAAACCAAACTATGACTATTTGATATAACGTAGGCATGGAATATGCTCTAGACATAGAAATAACACTAAGGGTGTTGATATGAACACCTATAGAGCTGCAACACAACAAGATAGAACAAAGCAAAAAATTTGGAAGCCTTTAAGCTTGACAACAGCCTCAATTCAAACGAACATCCAAATTCTCACTCGTAAAGAAAAACCTCATGGAATCACACATATGCTTTCAAACAAGACCAACCCAGTAATTCTTACACTTGCGATAATAGTAGAGAAAATAAAAGAAGAGTAACTTGTTCAAACAAGACCAGCCCAGTAATTCAAAATGAACTTCGTCGGAAACAACCTCTAACCACCAAAATTTAATGGGTTTCGCCGAAACTCGACTTTTAAAAGTGTTTTCTCTCTGAGATCTTCGGTTTCTTAAGCTAGAGAGTGGTTCTCTAAAAAGCTTAAGAAATTTTCTCCAAAGACCAGCCCCCAACAATGAGAATAGAGGGGCTATTTATAGGGATTTTTGGGTCTGATTTGGGGTGGGGGGGGGACAAATGGTTTTATGGAAATTTCATATTGGGAAATTCAAATTCCTAAAGGGATAAGCTTGAGCATCAAGGAAATTGTACAAATTCGTATAAATTTCTTGCTGATTGCGCGGAGAAATCGACACCTGTGCTCTCTAGAAGGTTTTGGGTCTTGCCAGCACCACTTTAACAGAGATGAAGGGGATTTTGACGGGCTTAGGAATTGTTTTGCAGTTGATAGTTGTTGCATTTTGGCAATGTCATTGTTGTCATTTGGAAATGTTAGGGTTTTGTGAGAGAGAGAGAGGTGAAGAAGATGAAGTGGGAGGTGTACGAGGCGCGTTGGAATGGTACAACGCATTCTTTTTCTGGGAAATTGGGGATCGCGTGTGGTGCATGAGATGAGTTTGAGGGAATATAATATAGTGTATATGTATGTGTTCAAGTGTTTGTAAGCTGATAGGGATAAGGGCTCGGGTTTTGGAAAATGATTTTTGTTGGGCCAAAAGGGTGGCTGGAATGGAGAGTTGAAATTGGTTTAAGAGCTGGCAAATGTGGCCAAATTTAGTTGAAATAGTAACCATATTAATTTAAATCATAGCCCAATTGAATAAATTAATGAATTTAGGCCGAACTTGAAATGAAATGAATTAAGTCTTTAATTATAATGAGCCTCTGTATTTAACAATTAAGAATAATTATCTTAATAAATGCATAATTATTTTATTAAACATAATTATCTCATTTAGAATCAATGAATTACTCCCATAATTATTTCTTGATTTTAAATCAATTTTTGGAGGAAAATGTAGAATTTTTCAACTTAAAACATGATTTTTATTCGAAATAAATTTCAAAATCTTTCTTTAAGTAAAATTTATATACCTCTATATAATTAAATATAGAGTATACATATTTCAGTTAAAATTATTAAATTAACTTCAAATTATTTTTGAGAACATTTAAAGTCTTATAAAAACAAACAATTATTTCAAAATTGTTTTATAACAATAGAAGCTCGAAATTAATTAGGAACGTGGAGGGGGAAAATTGGGTGTCAACAAACATTTGTGCCATTATTCCACTTCAACACATCGCTAGAGTTTAGGGTGAGCTGCTTTGATTCAACAACATTGAAATTCTAGCTATGTTTTAGATTATCTATCTTTCTTTTTTTTCTATCATAATTTTAGTGTATTGACTTATGCATTTTGGATCTTAGTCCCTCTTGTACTTGTATCACCTGTTCTTGGGGTTGTATTTCTTTTTCACAGATATTTTATTACTTAGTTTTCAGCTTATCATTATTTTACCTTAATTTTTGCATAGTTCGGGTTGTCACTCATCTTAAATGGTTAATAACTAATGGGGTTATCCTACAGGGAAAGGGTAGATACCCTTATGATATATTGTAATTTTTGAGTTATGACAACTTAGTATCAAAGCATGGTTCATAGGTTCCACGAGTACAAGAGCAATATCTAGCAAGGTGGGCCATGAGAGAAATGTGTGAATCTAGCTTTAATGTTTTGGAAGAGCGACTGGTTACTGTTGATGCTTTATGTAGGGTTTTTATCAATTTTTTCTTCATTGACAAAATTTCCTTAGAAGGATGTAATGTTCCAGTAGTTTGGAGTTTGTGCAGCAAGCTTCTAAAATCTTAAAGATGTCATCAATTTTTGCTTCTATTTTGACCTCACATGTGGAATGGGAAGTCTTTACGGTCCATTATGTTGTTTTTGGAGTTGGCCTTGGTTTGGTTGATGCAAAAAAGATAGGGTTATAGCTTGTGTTTTGAAATAATGGGAGGTTCACTAGGAGAACTACTCTACTGATACATGGATTTGGCAACGACGGTGTTTTGTGTTGAAGGTTTGGAGGTATTTACCTCTATGGTGTTCATTATGTGATTTTATGTATCATTATAATATTTGGTGTATCTTCGATCAGAGTGGCATAACAAAAGTATGGTAATGGGTATCTCGAGCCATAGGTTCGTCAACATAGATAGCTCATACAAGTTACTGGTAAATGAGTAACCTTTGGCTAATAGCCTTCCCAGACTTGATTTTTTGGTATCTTATGTAGTTCTTTCTTGCCGAGGTTTGGGCACTTTTGGTATGGCACCATGGGGCTTGAAAAGTTTAAAGGTGAGGAATTTTTTCATGTTGGAGAAAAAGAGTCGAAGGTGGGATGAGGGAGAAATTTTGGATTAGGAATGCACTTTGAAATCCAAAAGTTATAATGTGTTCCAAGAGTGGATGGTTTGACTAGATCAGGTATGAAAAATATTTATAGATTATAATTTTCTATCTATCCGGGAGCAACAAATATGTATCATGACTCGAAGCAATAATATGAGTAGTACGACTCAGAGGATGCCTACACTTAAGAGAAAGCAATGATGTGTTGCTATGGACTTTGTAGCGAGGTTACCACTAGTTTGAGGAAGTGTTGATGTTTTTGGGTAATTATGATAGGTTGACCAAGTCAAATCTTCTGTGATGGAATAAAATATATCTCATTTTTCCCTCGAATAGATTCTTTTTTTGTTTCCAAAGGAATGTTGTTATGTTGTTTTGAAGGGTGCACTAATCCCTTGAATCCGGTACCAACAAGTATCACCTCCCCTCCCCCAAAATAATGTTCTCTTTCAGGCCTTTCAACCAATCGATACGACCTCGGAAGAGCCGCTTTTGCTAAAACTCAAGCAGTATATTCTAGTTCAGTTGTATCTACACTTCAGGAATGTTGGCCAGAATCAACATTATTCATGAAGTTGTTCATTTGCGTGATATGCATATTTCCATCATTTCATACAGAAAGAGTCACTTTACATTATGTTCTTAAAGTTAGTATGGAAGAAGTTGGGTACTCGAGTAGAGTTTGGTATAATATTTCACCACAGATGGGTGGTTAGTTCTAGCAGACTATTCAGATATTCAAGGATATGCTATGGGGATGTGTGATTGATTTTAGGTGATCATTGAGATCTATTCTTGCATTTGGTGGAGATTGCCTTAGGAAAGAACTACCATTTCAGCATTCAGGTAGACCTATTTGATTCATATAGGATGGGAGATGTCATCCTCTGGTTGGTTGGCTCGATGCTTTTGGGTTCAGACCTTAGAGTGCAGAATAGTTGGGGGATTCGTTGATAAGCTCAAGTATATTGGGGATTGACATCTCACAATTAAGAGTAAATGGAAGATTTGTGACTTAGAGTTCATAGTTGGTAAGGAAGTTCATTGAAGGTATAGCTTATAAAGGGTGTTATGAGGTTTGGGAGAGAAGGGCATGCTCGGCCCTAAGTTTATCGATCCAGTTATAGTAGTGCAACATATAAGCGAAGGCACGTGATTTGGCTTGGCTTCTAGATTCATCATATATTCATCCAGAGTCTCAAGTTGTGATGCTAAAAGAAGATTGTTTTGATGATTTTCTTATAGTTTAGAACGTTCCAGTATAGTTAGATCTGTGTTTGGCTTTTGAGAAGTTGGTGACCATTTTGATAGTCAAAATCTAAAGTTTGGGTCCAAAAGTTCAACACTTGTGGGATAAGTGAAGATATCGTCCAAGGGAGGAAGCCACATGGGAGGTTGAAACAAACATTTGGAGTAGATATCCTCAACTTTTTAACAGTTCATGTACTTTCTGTTTCATTACATTGGAGGACAAATATGTATTTTAGTGGTGGATGATGTAACGACTCTCATAGTTATTTTATGATTTTTGTGTAACTTCCCTGTTTTACCTCTTCAAGTAGCTTCAGGATGGTATTTGTGGTCTGAAGGGAAGGGTGACATGGTTTCTAAGGTTGTTGGATGGGTTTTGATGGAGTTTTACTATTTTCAAAATTGGAGAATTGAAAAGTTTGACCAAGGTCAATATTTGAGAAAGATAAGCCCGGAATAATAAAAGCAACTTGAAAATTATTACAAAAGCAGGCGAAAAACAAAAATTAAACAAGAAAAATACTACACAAATTTTATTTTTAAAAATAATTAACAAAGCAGAAGAAGAGAAAATACTTACAAAGAAGCTATTTATTGATAAGAGAAAAAGATAGGAAACATAGAGGAAAAGTGGGCAATATGAAAGTGAGTATAATATTTTTGGATGCCCCAATTGATACAAGGTGAAGGTCTTAAATAGACCTGAAAATGCTGACTAAGTTGACTACTAAATGCTATCTATTTTACATGTTTCCATAAGTAGCCGATTTATTTTACACGGATCCTTATATGCTGACATATTGCCTTTAAAAGGTATTTTTTTTCTTGTTTTTTGTTGGAATTTGCATGATGTCTCTTTCCTCTCTTGGGAGTTGCATCTGTCTTTTCCCTATTCTGTCCTTTTATGCTTATTGATTTTTGTGCTTGTTTGTCCTTTTCTGGCGTAGTTTTTGTGTTGGTTGTCTTCTTGTTGTATAGTTTTATGTATATGTTCTTGTGTAGTTCACTCCATCTTGCTTGTTATCCTTTGTAGTAACTTTTAATTTTTCTACCAGGGTAGACTAGATCTTATTTTTAGTTGAGGACTCTTGGGGGTCCATCATGTCCCCATTACTGGATTTATTGTATGCCAGAATGTGGCATTTAACAATTTTATTATCTGTTTTTGTTTGATATTCTTATTTAAGTTTGATAAGGCTTCTTCAAGCCTTCTTTTTAATTTTTTTTTTGGAAAGTTGAGATTCCTACTGTAATGAAGAACTTGATATTCCAATATTGTCTTCTTAGGGTCTTAGTCCCAACCTTTGATTATTATAGTCTTACTCATATAATTGATCCTTTCAAATTCATGGATATCAAAGGACCAACTGATAATATTGGAAATTCTTTTTGTAATAAAGAATTTACACAATTTAATATTTTCTGGTAGGGTAAAAATATTTTGCTCTACCTATAACTCTTCAAACTGAATGTGAATATTTTGACAACATCTATTTAATTCCTTCAAATTGGCTCAACCATTCCTAAAGCATCTGGGGATGATTGCACTTTTCATTTCTTTTAAATACTTTGCAAATCAAGAGTGAGTGTTGGGCCATAAATACATGAAATTATACCATGCGGCTTTATAGTCATACCATTTACATGTTTGTGGTCTACGAACTCTTTACAGGGGAGTGAGTGTACGTAGATGATCTACAAACATTTAAAAGGGCTTAAAATTCTTTTAATTATAAATTTTGAGTATGAATACTTTTGAAATTATTTTTAAATTCTAATTTATGCTCATATTTGTTAAAATGAACTCATTATACATTCGAGTTTTGAGGGGATCATCTGTCTCCGCATAATTTTGATTTGTCCAGCAAGATTTTAATAAATTTGGTACTTAAAAATCTTTATACTTTTTATCAAGTATCATGATCGATAGTACCTGTAAAACTGTTATCTCAAATTTTTGTTTATTTGAAGTATTTTTCTCTATTTTATTTTCAAGGGTTGTCGCTAGCACCGCCTGTGAATAGCTCTTCGATGGCTTTATTTCATAATTATCCTTTGTTTGGATAGAAATACTATTATTGTCTAATGAAGAGGAATATATATTCCTTGAAAACTGGCTTAAATGATTGTAATTTGGTTTGCATGGTTGTGGGTTCTTTTAATGGTGACGAAATAGTAGCTTTTGGCAGGGATGAAAATTCTGTCAAAACTGAATATCTATTTTTTGGTTTTATATTTTCTTCTTCTTTGAAGGGTCTTTTCATTCTTTCTTCATGTTTGAAAGGCTACGATGGAGGCCTCAAGGGTCTTGTTCATGGTGTCCCGCGTCTCATTATTTTTCTGTAGAAATTCTCTAGTAAAAAATTCTAGGAGAGAATTGTTTTTTCCCTTGTATACATTCTATTTTAAAATCAAAGCTAGATAACAAAGCTTGTAATCTAGCAAATATCTGTTTAGAAACCAAGTTTTTACATACTTTCGGAAAACATCTTTGGCTACTTTACAGTCTACTCTTAGCAAAAATTCTTTGTTTATTAAATCATCTTAAAATTTGATAATACATAGTACTATAGCAAGCTAATTTGGGTAGATGGTTAGAGGCTCGAGAGACCATGACTATAATATCAACTCTGTGAATTAGAAATTTGGTAAATATCTTAAATTAGCTTAAAAAATGTATGTAGATATGATGGGATTACACAAGCATCATATCCCTAGGCTTTATCTCTTTTTGAACAACTCATGCAATAGTACTCACTTTATTATTCTTGCTTTAGTATAATTATTAGTATAAACACCAACTAAACTCTCTCTTGAAATCAGACAACACTTTCTAGTATAATTATAGTAGACTAAATCAAGAGCTTGTTAGCGCTAAGTCCTTCTGGAATTCAACATCTAATTGCTTGCAATTACTTTATTACTTGAACAATCACATACACTTGTGTGTGCTGTTAGGAGATAACATACGATACGCAAGAAAGTAATCATTCTTTCTAAGAGTCCTCAGTCCTAGGGTCCTCATAGCCCATTAGGAATAAAGGAAGACAAAGCTCTATATCCTAGAAGAGATAATGAAAGAGAGAAATACCTCTTTACGAGATGAAAAAGACCTCTAGGTGAGTCTGAGAAGGAATGAATAGGTCCAGGATTCTTCTTAGATCATTTGGTTCGAAAGGAAAAATCATGTACTTCTGAGGATGACAGAGCTTAGTTTTTCTTTCTTGACCCGAGACCTTGTCACGACCCGATTTTTCGGTCATGATGGCACCTACAATCCCCCAGTAGGCGAACCAATCCCCATAGCCCAGAACGGTTAGTAATGGGCTACAACAGTTTAAATAGAAGAGCAGGTAAAATAGCGGAAGCAAGGTAACAAGATAAAGAAATTAGATAACAAGGATAACATATATGAAAAGCGAAAACTAAACCAACCCCAAAATCTGGTGTCATAGCGTATAGAAGCCCGAACTACATAAGGAGTACAAGGGTCCAAAAAAAATATACATATACACACGCTGTCCGAGTAATGACAGAGTACAGAATATACAAAAGATAAACTAAGTCAAGCTCTGAACGCCAAGAGTCACCCTCATCCCGGATGATCCAAAAACAGTACCCCGCACGCGTCTCCGGCGCTCTATCGGTGATGGCCCACACTAGGATCTACACCAGAAGATGCAGAGGATAGGGTGAGCACCAAATGCGAAGCATAAGGTACCCAGTAGGTATCATAGGCCGACTGGTACATATAAAGTAAAAGAGCAATAGCAGACAGGGTAGAAATAATCAATCACAGAAATCAACGAAAACGTACACAAGATCTAGCCCAGAGGAAAGACAACAGAAGGCAATATACAAATCTAGCAAATAGAATATATACACACAATAGGCACAGGTGAAAGTAAGGACGACACACCTGGGATTCTCGCAAAACAGTATATATGTAAATAAGTTCTAACAATGGCCGGTATATCGGTAACCTCAAGTATAAGGAAATGGGAGAGAAGAATAAAGGTATACATGCTCGACATATAGGAGTTAATACCCAATCTAGTCATACAAACTCAATCCAGGAACTCACAACCTTAGTAATCACACTCATACTCGACCGTAACAGGGAACGATATCGAAATAAAGTGACAAGAGTCTACCTACAGTCCCTCGACCGCTCATACAACCGAGGAACGCAATCAAGTGAAAACAAATCCTCTGGCATCCCATACTACCAGAGCGTACAATCAACACATAGCAAACAAGGGTCGTATCTCAAACAATGAATGATATGATGCATGAAAACCTCAGGGTGAAATATAACCTCTGTATGTACCTCCTCCGGTGCCGATCGAGCCCAGCAGGCAGGTTCTATGGAAAGACACAGCCCGTATACCTCTACTCCATCGTATACCCTTCCCCCTGGCATACGCAGCCCAAAGCCTTAGGCCCAAAGCGGCAAGGTCCATGGAGGTCCCGGACCCCATACTAAAACTCAGAATCAAAACGTGTCCTCCGGAATCGAGTTTGGGTTCAAGCCAGTGGCTAAGTCTCAAATATGAATGTCTAGACCCTGTCTAGGACTAAAACAGTGAAAAAGATGTCTCAAAACCCTTCCAAGGGTGCCCGAGCACAACTGGGTCTAAAACAGTAGTAAAAATATCTCAGATGCTTGACCCGACCGAGCCTGATATCATTTCAAATCAATAAGGAAACTCATCTAGCACTCCGACCCGGTCGAGTCTAGCAATAGTAGTAAATCATGATAAAACCATATCTTTAACCTTCTTTTACCCCAAGAAGATCCACGTATAAAGTCAAATCATTTCCAAATCCAATTTCATCTAAAATGGGCCCCCGGGGCCATGCAAGGTTTAGAAAATCAATTTTCGTAGGCCCGAAGTCAAAAACCATAATAAAACGTGGAAAAACCTCTTTATATGCATGGAAATGATATGATCAACCCAAATAGCTGCCCGGAAGCTCACAATCAACCTAACGGCCATGCACAGGCTCCGAAGCTACTCAGCAAGCATAACCAGCCTAAAAGGATATTTCTATGTCCGGGACTCATAGACATTCCCAATAATTCCACCTTCTATGTTCCAGAGTCAACAAGACCTCACAGGGTCACAAGGGTAATAAATATATCAACTAATAGGAATACTACACTGAATGGAGGAAAGAAATAGGGTGAATCATGGAAAAGCGGTCAAGGTCTGTGGTACCAACCTAATAACCCAACCCAAGCCCTGCACAGGCTCTAATCGCTCTACAACATAGATAGCCAGCTCTATAACAATAATAACGATGTCCGGGACTCATGGACATTCCTAATTTCCCAACATCTATGTTCCAGAGTCAATATAAGGCCACATAGGACCACAAGGGTGATAATATCATCTATAGCAAATACTACAACCATCGGAGGAGGAAAAGGAATCGGACATGAATAAAAAGATTAAGGTCTGTGATACCAACTAGTGAACCCAACCCAAGGATGCCCATTAGTACAATTTTATTCTATATATGTGAAGTCTAAGGAGTTTAAACCGTAACCTACCTGTCGTTCGATGACAAGCTGCTGGGATAATAATATCCAAGCCCGAATCACTCCGAGAGACCTCAAACAATAGTCAAACTATCAAAATCATAAATAACACATTAAAATGATTCTAACGACACCCATAACGCTATAGAAATAGACAGGCTGAAATTCGAGTCACCGATGGGCACGCGAGCCCCGTAACCCGAAGCCAAAAATGAAAGAGTACAAAATGATTACCATAACCATAGAAGTACATGCCCGGAAAATCAAGGAAAATGGGCAAGAATTTCAAGCTAAAACAGCTCCTACAAGACAAAGATCAAAGAGGGAACCTTAAGAATGGAAAACCAAAATTTGAGTAAGAATTACTTACCAAAACGAGAAGACAAGCGCCAAGGAAGTGAATTACATGAACTCACAAACATGTAATCATAAGGGGAACAGAATCTACAAGAATTCCCAAGCTCCAAGAATTTCAAAAATGGAGTTTTAGCAAATTAAAGGAGAAGAAGTAAGCTTGGGGAAGACGAACTTACCAAATTAACGGGAGACACGAATTTGATGAGAAACTGATTTCCCCAAGTCTAAAAACTTATAAGAGCACAAGGTAGGGAGTGTTTTGTGATTATAGTCGGGAGGAGTATCTAAGAAGGCTGGAAAAATGAAGAGAAAAGTTTATATACTACCCAGGGGTCCTTCACCATGATTGCAAAGGGACCTCAAGCGGTCGCGATAACCACGCTGGCTAGACCATCGCGATCGCGAGAATTAGCCATGCGGTTGCAAAGAACAGAAGGGGAGAAGCTTTATAGTGATCGGGACAGGTGATCACGTGATCGCGAAGAATAAGGGAACAGATGCTTCATCGCGGTCGCGATGGAGGAGGCTCGCGGTCGTGATTAAGGCCTGAGGCTTGCACCTGCAATAGCAAAATCTATAACTTTTCTAGAAATCTATGGGGTATTCCAGGCACGATCGGAAACCGATACTCAAAAACTAATAATGCTAACAGAGTGGAAACAACGTTCTAGACTCAACGGAATCAACAAAATTTCCATACAAGGTGATTTGGAGAAATGTTAACCCAAGTCAACACTAACCAACAAGCAACCGAACACTTGAAATGAGCCCGGGACACTCGGGACCCGAACCAACCATCTACAGGTTACACTTTTAACTCCAAATGGCCTGAAAATAGAAAAAGCAACACAAAACCCACACCAGAAGTTCTCAGCCCTCAACCAAAGGTCCAACTAGACCAATCTCAATACTCCGGAGCTAATGGAACTATCGGAATTTTATTCCGAGCACATAGTTAAGAATGTTGACTAAAGTCAATGATATTCTAAGTTAAGGCTCTAAAATAGGCAAACGGCCAAAAGAACCAAATGAACAACCAGGGCACTGAACTACTGATCCCAGCAAGCCATAAATTACTTGAGGTCACTACAGGAAAGCTCTAACAGTACAAAGAAGCATAAACACGAGGATGAAATGAGGGGTCATCATAATATCCACTACTAAAAAGACTTTCTTCGTCGAAAGTCAAGAAAAAGAGAGTACCTGAAGGCTCGAACAACTGCAGATACTGGGCATGCAACTAACTCTTGGTCTCCTAAGTAGCCTCCTTGACCAGACGATGCCTCTACTGAACTTTCACAACCGGAATCTTCCTAGATCTCAATCTCCTGATATTTCTGTCCAGAATAGCTATCGGCTCCTTAACAAAGGATATACTCTCGTCTAACTGAACCAAATCCCAATGCAACACAGGAGACTCATTGTAATGACCCATCCGGTCATTTCCACGTTAAGTGTTGAAGTCAAGCAAATCGGCAAAAGATATCGTAAGACCTTTAACAATTTTCTGAACTTTGGGGCAAATGTGTCGGGGATTTTCTCCCAATATATAAAGAGTTAGAAGTCCCCCGAGATACCAAATCGAAGGTCTACGAGTCTAGTTTCCAACGCACAAAATCGCACGTCCAACGGATCTCGGAGTAAAGAGTTATGACTGTTTTACCGCGGACTGTCTGGCAGGAAACGGGGTTGCGAACCGGGTCGCGAATCGGGTCGGGTTTAACCCGATTTAAGCTTCAGTTTTACGTTTTAAAATGCCATTTCAGTTCCGAAACAGTGATAAAATATAAGGGAGGATTCCGAGAGAATTCTTGAATATCGAAATCGTGCGTAGGCGAATTACGAGCCTAAACTTAAGAACTTCATTAGCATCGTGTGTGTATTTGAAATAATTATTTAAAAGTTTAATTTGGTAAAAACTATATTAGTGTTGCCTTTTCAAAATATTTTAATGGTTTAAGTATTTATTTTATAAAGTTTTTATACTCCGTAATATTTTAACGGAGATAGTAAATTTAATTATGTTGAAAATTATTATTATAATATAGTAGGTGTTATTGGAAATGATTTTCTAATAATTATGGTATATTTAAAATACTATATTTATTTTACCACGAATTTATGCAATACCCGAATATATACCTAACGGAGGGAAATTGGTTGCCACCTCCACCCCCACGTGTAAGTGGAAGGTGAAGGCAGCACTAGTAGGATGAAAGGTGGCAGCACATACACTTATATATATTTATGCCATATTGCTGAAAGTTAATATACATATGTGTATATTACGATTTCCTACAACTTTGCACATTATCAAATACTCTTTCACGTGTGAGGTTTTGTGGTGAGAAAAATATAGTTGATAAAGTAACTCAATTATCTTGTCAAGTTATTTCTTCCCAAATCCAATTCCGATTCCGATTTAGTTTTGGATTTTCTCGGAGTGGTTCGAGCTTGGACATCGTGTTCCAGCAGCTTGTCGTCGGACGACAGGTAGGTTACGGTTTAATTTCCCCAGACTCCGTATATATAGAATAAAATTGTATTAATGGGCATCCTTGGGTTGGTTTATTAGGTTGGTACCACAAACCTTGACCGCTTTCTTCATGTCCGCTATTTTTATTCCTCCGTTGTTTGTAGTATTTGGCGATATATTTTATTTATTTACCCTTGCGGTCCTGTGAGGGCCTTATTGACTCTGGAACATAGACGGTGGGATTTTGGGAATGTCCGCGAGTCCCGGGCATAGAATTATCCTTCTAGGCTGGTTATGCTTGCTGGGTAGCTGTGGGCCTGTGCAGGGTCGATAGGTTGATTGTAAGCTGCTGGGCAGCTGTTGTGTGTGATCATATCATTTCCATGCATATAAAGAGGTTTTATCCATGTTTTACAGTGGTTTTGGCTTCGGGCCTACTGGCACTGTTTTCTAAACCTTGCATGGCCCGGGGGGCCCGTTTTTGATGGAAATTATTTGGAAATGGTTGATTTCACTTGTGGTTTAAAATCATCAGTTTTACGATTATCACTAGACTCGGCAGGGCCGGAGTGCTAGTTGAGTTTTCTTACTACTTGAGATGATTTTTAGCCTCGGTTGGACCGAGCACATGAGATGACTTTTTACTGTTTAGACCCGCGACGCCCGGGCACCCTTGGAGGGGTTTTTCAGATATTTCCTACTATTTTTAGTCCTGGACAGGGTCTGGGCATGCATATTCGAGACTGGTTCTATATCTTGATATTGAGACTGGGACTCTATCTTGATACATGTTCTGATACTGAGATATGGTATGGGGTCGAGGACCTCCATGGACCTTGCTATCCGGGCCAGGAGCTATGAGCTGCGTGTGCCGGAAGAGGGGGATACGGGGGAGTAGAGGTATACGGGCAGAGACCTTCCATGGAACCTACCTGCTGGGCCGGATCGGCGCCGGAGGAGGTACATACAGAGATACTATGGCACTTGAGATCTTCATGCATCATATCATTCATGGTTTGAGGTTCCACCCTTGTTTGCTGTTTGTTGATTGTACGCTCCGGTAGTATGGGAGGCCGGAGGGTTTGTTTTCACTTGGTTGTGTTCCTCGGTTGTATGGGCGGCCGAGGGACTGTAGGTAGATTTTGCTATTTATTTACAGAATGGTTCTCTATTATGGATAAGTATGAGATTGGTACTGCTAGGGTGTTAGTTTCTGGATTTGAGATTGTTATGATTAGTTGGGTTGATTCATGTTTTGAGCATGCCTATTATTACTCTTTCTCTCTTCTTCTTACACTTGAGGTTACCGGTATACCGTCCATTCCGTAAACTTATTTTGTATACACTGTTGTTGCAAGGATCCCAGGTGCGTTGTTTCTTACTTTCACCTGTGCCTTTGGTGTGTATATTCTGCTTACTAGCCTCATCTGTGGTTCTGTTGATTTCCCTCTGGGCTAGTTCCTGTGTACCTTTTGTTGATTTCTGTGACTACTTGCTCCTATTCTGTCTATTCCTGCTCTTTTATCTTATATGTGCCCAGTCGGCCTATGATACCTACTGGGTGCCTTATGCTTCGCATTTGGTGCTCACCCCTACCCCCTGCATCTTTGGGTGCAGATCCTAGTGTGGGCCATCGCCGGTAGATCGTTGAGATTCGTGCGTGGAGATCTGTTGGAGACTACTTCAGGCTGAAGGTGGGCTCTTGGCGATCGGAGCTTAACTTTAGTTTATCTGTTGCTTCATGTACTCTACTTCCATTCGGAGACATCTGTATATATAGTTTTGGGTTACCTGTACTCCATGTATGTAGTTGGCTCTGTACTATGATACCAGGTCTTGGGGTTTGGTTTAGTTTTCCGCATTTGTATATATTTACATTCATATTATCTATTTTATTCGTCTTGTTCTCTTATTTGTTAGATAGTAGCCCATTAC